>JAOEHI010051686.1:0-18158 GCA_025447815.1 Percopsis transmontana | reverse complement strand
TCTCTCTCTCTCTCTCTCTCTCTCTCTCT
This sequence comes from Percopsis transmontana, assembly GCA_025447815.1. Classification (NCBI taxonomy): domain Eukaryota; kingdom Metazoa; phylum Chordata; class Actinopteri; order Percopsiformes; family Percopsidae; genus Percopsis; species Percopsis transmontana. The sequence goes on along the minus strand of JAOEHI010051686.1, from coordinate 18,129 downwards.
CTCTCTCTCTCTCTCTCTCTCTCTCTCTCTCTCTCTCTCTCTTTCCCGGCGGCACGTGAGCTTTCAAAAAAAAAGAAAAAAAGGCCATGTGTAGGTGTGCGTGCGCTTGCCTGCGGGCCTCTGTCATTTCCACATAGCCCTGTGCGTGGAGCTATAGCATCGCAGCGCGGCCAAGCAGTTGATCGAGGGGGGATGGGGGGCGAGGGAGAGAGAAAGCAGGAGGGAAAAGAGTGACAGAGGTGGGGAGGCTCTCCCGGGGTGCAGTAAGTGGGTGGAGAGAGAGAGAGTGTGGAAGTGCTGAGAGAGAGAGAGAGAGAGAGAGAGAGAGCACAGACGAGAGAGAGGCAGGCAGCCATGTGAGGCGCCATGTGAGCTGGGGGAGGGGGGGTGTTGGGGAGGGCGTAGCGGCGTCTGCTCAGCGCGTGAGGAGACAAGGGGGCAGGGGGTGTGCTTACGTAACAGCCCGCAGTGGCTGAGCCAGCGTCACGCGGAGCATCACGTTCTCTCGCTCTCTCTCTCTCGCTCTCGTTCTCTTGCTCTCTCGCCCACCCCCCGTTCCCCGCGCTTTGTCTCACTTGATCCTGTCTTGTCTGCCTGTGTTATTCTCTCTCTCTCTCTTCTCCACCCCCGTGCTCGCTCATTCAATCACTCCCCCCCCGGCCGGCTGTACCAGCGGGGCGCTCGCGAGGCCACAGCCGTGTCACAGAGCGGCACAGGGGGGATTAAAGGCCGGTTTTAGAAACGGCTTTGGCTCTTCCCTCGCCCCGACTGTGTCTGAGGTGAGAGAGGCCTTTTGGAAGAAAAACCTCAAGACACCGGGTAACAGCTGTGGTAGAAAACAAGCGCTTCGTAAAATGAAAACCCGTCATACTGTATAGTTTGAAGATGATTGTTAGTCGTTGCTGGTTTGGGTTTCGTAAAATGAAACACTATTTATCATAGAGTGTAGCACAACCTAACCTCACTGATAGCTTTAGTATTGAGGAAGCATAATAAAGCTCCTTGGGAAACATGAAGTATAATCAGACATGGTTTTATGTTTTACCAAAAAGAAATATAAACCATGCTTTCTTTCAGGTTTTATTCCACAAGTACATGCGTGCCAGAAATGTAAATGGAAGTAACATATTGTAGCTGCCTGTTTTCGGGTGATGAAGACGCACGTTGTTTTCCATTTTTGAAAAAAATCTGGGTTGAAAATAAAGTAAGCCTATCCTTCAGTTATTACGTGCTTGTGTTTTGTGTGCTCATGCATGCAAAAGCGTGTGCGTTTTGATGGCCTGTGCGCATCAGACACATTCCTGAATGTTAATTAAGGATTTTAAGCCTGTTATGTAATATGGACCTCCCTCCTCCTTCCCTCTTCCCTGTAACATGCTGTCTGTTTCCATCTCTCTCTCATATACCAAGTTTCACGCCACCTGCGCAAGGTTAAGCAGATTTACAGATTACCACCCTCTCAGTGCTAAGCGCACACTATACACATGCATGTAGCTAGACATATCTACGCCTGCATACACAACACACACTCAAAGCCATGTGTTGCCGGACAGTTTTTTTTCCAGTGTGAACCCATCCACATGCCAGCCAGCACTTTAGCCGCGCTTTAACACACAACACAAGCTGGGGGAAATATTCCACCAGGAGACCTTCACTGTCATGATCCCCTGCCAGCAAATTTCAGTTCTCTGACTAACAACGGTCTACTAATGAACTTTTATTTTCTACAAGCAATAATGCAAAGGTATTTCTTTGGATCTAGTTCATACAGAAATATGCTTATTTTTTCTCTGAAAATAACTCATTCAATATGAGGGGGGGAGAAGCAAACATCAAGAAATCGACTAAAAATATTGGTTGATTTAAGACCTTGGCAGCCCTAGAATAGACCCTTTTTCGGTGTCACTCATAACATTAATTATGTGTCCGTTCCATTTTTTCTGAGTTAACTGGTAGAGACAAAACTAGTGAAGCAACAAATACATTGTTTATGCTGGTGCACTGGCATCCCTAATTGAACTGGACTTAATTTCATGACCTACACCTGTGTTTTCCCTACTACCTCTGAGACCTCCTGTAAAAAGGCTCCATTGTGTGTAGTTTAGTGTGTAGTGTACTTTATGATAATATGCTATATTTAATTCTTCGATTTTTTTTTAAATAAAAATATAGAAAACAATATAATATTATTGACTATGGTATTATAAAAAGATGATAATAATAACCCATTCTGATATACCTTTTTTAAACATGGTGTTGCCAATCTCCAATGGAGTATAATGAGTATGTACTGTATGTAGTTTGCTTTTTGCAGACTGCCCCCCCTCCAAATCCTTTAGGTGTCTGTGGCGATATTATCTTTTCGTTTCCATAGTGACCAGGAACCAGCATGTGTTGTCTCATCTGACGGTGACTGGGCCTGTGTAACACTGTATACCTTCCACACAAATGCCTTTAGACGGCGGACAGTCTGCTTTTTGGACCCCGTCCTAAAGAGAAGATGACAGCTTGGAGCACGTGTAACTATGAGAAAGGTCTTCAGGCATCTATGAGCCACTATGAATGAGGATAATTGTAATTCTGAACAGTGTGTGGACAGTTTATTGTGTGTTGCTTAAAGATTATTGTAGTCACGTTATGCCACTTCTACTGAGAATAAAGGGACGGCACTAAAACATATGACAAGTGACAAGAGGAATGGTATGAATTGCCCCTTGTGTTGAGACTCCTTACATAGCGCATTGTGTATGAGGCGGCACAAGTGAAACCATTTGATACTATAGCTTTGTGTTATACTGTTGGTGACCCCTGCCCCCATTCGCTAACCATGTTAACGCATCACGTGTGGCACTCCACAATAAAACATCGATGAAGGGTCAGTCTGTTTGCTGAGTGGCCTTGTTTATGAGCTCGTGTTGATGTATCTCTGTAAACATCACCAGTGTCACCAATTGCTATCACATGCAGCGTAATTTGTTTTGCCAACACGGTTGTTTGTGCAGCATAAGCTCTTTGTGTGCCATATAATTGCACTGAACTTATTCTGAAGGAATCGGATAAGACCATGGCCTGTATGGTTGTGTGTGTGTACTTGTTTACTAGTTTCATCCAGATTGTTCTGAGATGTATAGCTTGTAAGAACATGGTTCATTTTAGGGGCAGATGGAGAGACTTGGAAGATGTGTCATACGAGGGATACAAATTAAGTACTTATTATCTATAGTAATCAGATAACATAAGAGTAGCAAAAAGGTACAATTTGCAAGATGCAAGTTAAGCTAGCTCTAGCCAAAATAAAAAAAAATAAACTCCTCTGCTGCTCGCTCCCCTTGCTGTTCTCTTTAACTCTGCCCAGCCACGCTTCCCGTTTCCTCATGAACACGCAAACCCTTGATTAACATCTAGGAGGTATGTTTCCTACCTTCTGGTAGCTTTTAAGGATTGGTTGGAAGAGACAGTAGAATATCTCTACACTGCTGCTAGACTGGTCAATGAGACGCTCGGTAGTCTATGAGCCAGCGATTCTATGTCTTGTGTTTTGGAGCAATTCTATGGTAAATATCTTCCTTAATATAGCTTTATCAGTCACACCTACTTATAATAATGTACACAACTGTCTTATTTCTGTTTTATCTTTTGTCTTCTGTCATCTCTGTCTCTCGTGCTCTCTCCCTCTCTCTGTCTCTGTGGTCTTGTTATACTTTTATATGCCATTTCAGCAAACCGATGTGTATCATTAGACAAAAAGCTCATAATGTCAGTATTTATGTTCCCGCCAGTTCCAACCTGTGCTGAGGGAGATGACTGACTTCTTCAAGAAAATCCTGGATGAGCACCACAGTGTGACACAAAATGCAGACCATTCTAGCTTATAAATTCAGTACAGCCACGTTCTCAAGTTACTCCAGTTTGCTGCAATTGTTATAATGTTGTAGTGTTGAATTTGTATTCTAGATTAAAACTTGAAATATACCTTAAAACGCAAAATAAAAAAAACACAAAATAAAAAGGCAAATCTTGCTAAGACTGAAACATCTGTCTGGGACTTTGCTGGAGTAGTTTAGTCCTCTTCTGCCTGCATATTAGGCATTCCCAATTTTGCATTCCCAGCCATCCAGAGTCATAGCCAAGCTGCAGACAGTGGATCCACAGGGTGTTTGGAGGGAGTAGAAGAGCACGGGGGAGGGGGATCATGCCCTGCTTTGACACTGGAGCCGCAGTGTGGCATGCTGTTGCACATTTAAAAAAAGGTCTGCACCTCTCTCTTCTCTCACCCCCCCTTTCTTTCTTTCTTTCTTTCTTTCTTTCTTTCTTTCATACATACATAACTTACATCACCTGCTCTGAGTCTCTTTGGCTACATGCAGCTGTAGATGGATAATTTGTGTTGGCTGGCTTTCCTCTCCCTTCCCATTCCGTAGCTCTGCTATCCTCTCCTGCTCTGCAGTCCTAGGCAAAGACACAGAAAGTTGCAGGACCCTCCGTGGCCCATTACCACCCCTGCTTGAACTCTGATTTCACTTGTCTGAAATGTGGTACCAAAGCAACATGTCCTCAAAAAAGGAATACTTAAAAAACATACCAAGTGTAAGATAAGATACTCACCTACCAGTATTTTTCTTCTACCAGTATTCCAGGCTGTGAGAACTAAGCAACTCACACACCAATTATCATTTTGGGTGAAGTATTCCTTTAAAGTCAAACATAATATAATGTGTAATCATGGAGATGTACTGCTTTACCGCACAGTGATGAGTGGATGGATGTTCTCAGTACGTGCCCATGCATTGCTTAGTGGAAATGGCAGGGTCTAGTTGAATGAATTCAGTTTAATCAATCAATTTAAGAAGTGTGTGTGTGTGTGTGTGGATTGGGGGGCGGGGGGGGTTGGTCGGCCAGACAGCTCAAGCAGACGGTAGTCTCTGCTGACTGCAGATGGAGTGTTTACTGACACAGGAAGCGTAAGCAGCACGTGTTTTGGTCTCATTGATCTTTGTAAAATAGTGACGCTTGTGCAAAGTACATAATCGTCAAATTCTAATGAAAATAAAATTTGGATATATAACAACGAATATGTGAATTTGCTTTATCTACATTTTTGTAAAAATTGTGACGAATATAGTCGTTTTTGCGTTCTTACTTTGACGAAAATGGGTATTTACACGAATAGTAGAATGTTTTCAGACACCATTTTTGTCAAAATGGCGACAAATATGTGAATTTGTTTGATGTCTGCATTTACGTCAAAATAGTGACGTATATAAACTACAGTACGTGATGAACTATTTTTATCAAAACTGTAACGAATATATATCATATACTAAAAAGACGTCATAATGGTGACGAATATATAATTAACTAAAAGAGGTGCTTTTTTTCGGGGCTGAATATTTAATTTTAATTGCATAATTAGTGTTCATCAACATGTAGACGAATGCTCAACTTTAATCAGACCCTGCATTTTCATCAGAATCGTGATGATAAAATATTACTAGTCAATATTACCGAAATACCCGAATTTCATCATATACTGAAATTTGGTCAGTTCCAATCTTAATTTGGAACATGAAAAGTGGGAATTTGGATGTTCCTACTATTGTTTCTACTATTATTTTTTTTTCCTCTCAGAAAAGAATAGCTTTCCCTCTTTTCCAACTTTGCTATTGTTAAATTGGCAAATAAACTCATATCTGAGAGCTTGCATACTTGGAATTGAGGCTTCTAATTTTTCAATAGTTGTGATGGCAGTAAGACGTGATTCCAAAACTTGCCATCTAATAGAGAATCTGGAGAACACATTTGAGGGAATTTAGTTTTTTGAAATCAAGTTGTTTTTTTTTCAGGTCAGGTCAAACCCTAATTTAAAACCCTAATTTACATCATCGGATAAATGTAATGTTGTGTGTGGTGATGAGCAAGCCGGAGGAACAGCATTTAAATTGCGCTCGAAGTGCTCGGAGCGCAAATTAATAGTGAACAGGTGGTTCAAACATACAGACATACAGTCACTAGAACGAAAACACAGGCTACGGATTTACAATGACTGACGGTGAGAATCACCGCCGTTCGAACATAAATAGTAACTAAATGATCAGTCAATTGCCAACAGGTGTGGGCTCTGCTGCGCTCCAAGGCAGTGAGTGGAGGGAGAGAGATAAAATTAGGGTTAGGGTTACATTAGGGTTAGGGTTATATAAACTAGGATCTGATGAACTAGGATCTACAATGCCCTTGTTAACTTTATAATAAGAACATTTATTACAACAACAACATAGTGCTATTCTTTGCATATTTAAAACCACTGAAATGTAATGTTTATGGAAGAATTTTACATCACCAGGGCTCTTACTTACTCTTTGGAATCTGTTGTTAAATATAATATAATAGTAATAGTAATAATAATAATATCATCATATAATAATATCAAAATTGTTACATTTCAGTGGTTTTAACATTTGTTCTCAAATTTGATGTCATTATTATTATTATTAATATGCATCTTATCGTGTAATATTGACGACACAAAAATACAAAATAATTTGTATAGCAGCTTTATAAGAAATGGTTTAGACAGTGCTTTGCACATTTTTAATCTAGTGAAGTATATTTTTTAACAATAGTTTAAATGTCAGAATATTAGACGATGTACATCAGGAACCAAAATTTTTCGACTCCATGAGAACTATATTATACAATATAATTGAACCATTTTTTTTTATTTTGACAATTGAGTTTATGTCTACATGTTGATAAAAGTATCGTAAATGGGATACTGTATTTAGCTAGAAAATCGTCAACATTTTCTTGAAAGTAATTTTTCTGACGAAAATACTATTCGTCAAATGGTGACGTATAACTGTCACCATTTAATGTTGATCTCATGAGACCGGGCTGGTTTTGTATGATCTTTACACCTCAAGCCAATTCACATGGGGCCTTTGAGGGCAGGCCAGAAAGAAGTGTGGTTTGGACCAGTCCCCATGATAAACCTGAACTTGACTCATGTGTTTGGTCTGGTTTCATTCTGGACTTTCATATTTCTTAATTGGAAGTGGAAGATGGTGCAAGTGAAATAGTAAATGGCATATATGATATCAAAGTTTAGTGTACTGTTAAGCATCAACTAATATTTGAGTACAAATAAATGCTCATAACTATTGGAAAATACAGTACAAAAAGTGTCCAGGTTGGAACCCTTATCAGGACTGTGTGAGCATATACAGACCCCGTTTGAATGACACCTTCCTGATCCTCCTTTGTCAGTTTTGTTGCAACCTAGAGGCAAGGACAACTTACTGTAGCCCTTTTTTATGATTGGTTCTTTTCCATCTTTTCCATCCAAGTTTGCTGCAGCAATCGTCAACAAATTTCATTGATAGATATTTAATTCATTTTTATATCTAAATACATTGGGAACATTGGAGACTGGGTATACTTTTAAGAACCTAAATGACATGGGGTTTTTGTGTATTAACTGTTCTGGGAACATTAATATGAAGGTATAGAGAGAGCCACCTGCACTTTTCATTCATCCTTTCATTGCTCCATAATTTTGTTGATCCATCTATCCATCCACTCTAGTCATTGTCCTCTGGACAGTTCCCATGGAAACTGAGTGCCCAGTATTGTCTTCATGCAATCTCTCCATCCAGCCATGTTGTTAATTACTGATTTTACATATGCGTGCTAGGGATATTATCATTATAAATAATCTCATATTTCTGGCAGATCCAGATCCAAAGAAAGTCCTTTTGAAATATGGTTGTTACCCAACTGGCCATATTTCTATCTTCATGCTTTCGTGTCCAAGAACCACCCGATGTTATGTAACCAACTGTCACGCACACATGTAACTTGGACATAACACAGTACTGTACTGTATGTGCATGTGTTTTCTCCACGGGGAGTACCTTTTGGCGACTTCAGCATACGGACTTCCGCCCGCAGTCTCTCCCACTCAGTCTCTTAGAAAGCTGTCACCCTGCAGAAAGCAGTCCCTGCAATTACAGCCATTTAGTTTGGTTATGTAAAGGTGTGAGTTCACCCATTAGATATTGTAATCAATGAGTGGCCCTGGTCCATGTAACAGCTTTGTCAGAAGAAACTTAATTTTACATGTGTACTACTCGCACTGTGTGTGTGTGTGTCTGTTTGTCTGTGTGCATGATAACTTAAAAAAGTTAACTTGCGATGCTGATAAGATTTCGCAAATATGTTGACACTTGCTCATGGATGAAAAATGATGCCTCTTGGTGGTGCTATAAGATGCCCTTTGCCCTTTGTCCTTATTAGCGATAGGCCCTGTCCCAATTCCCATGGTCCCCAAGTCTACACTTTGGTAACGTCGACAAGTGTGTGAACCTGGGTGTGCAAGTCCTCAAGTGCAAAGGTCTACATGGGTGTAAAACTGGTTAAATGTCAGGATGGAAGGAAGTAGCCTGCATGGCACACACTGAGCCAACAGCAGCCTAAACACCATCTTCCTGGCCAACGACATGCGTAACGGGAGGTTATACGGTGCCAACACTGATGTACTTGCAGTATATAATATATTTTATGCTTTGCTGTAAACTCATTGTGCTTTACAATAAACCAGAAGTAAAGAATAATATTGTTGTATTATTGTACAATCCATCCTTTGCCCTGCGCATACACAGAACACCTCCGCTCCCTCCTCCTTATATCGTTTGTAATATGATGCTAACCGTGCAAGATTGCGTGCGCACAGTGGTAATGGAGACCAAAGCAATGTGAGAACATAAAGGTGCCATGAAGTGTTGACCTGGCATGATCAGGCACGGATTGGGCACATCGTGTGTGCCATATAGGCTGCTGTAACTGTACTCTAACTGGACGGGCTATTCCCGTACACCCCTTCATAAATGGCACTGGCACAATTGGTGTGCCTCTGGCTCACGATTCGATTATTGATCTCTATGAAACTTAATATGTGGGATCTATAAACCAATACCTATAAACACTTTAGAAACTAGTATAGCGTATGAAACATATCCGCTTCGTACCAATAGACATAGACAGGTGGTTGTGACCTGAAACATTAATGCATGTAAATCAGACATAGATATTTAGATTATAAAGAAACTCATGTACATGTGTTAAAATCACAAGCAAACACATTCAAACTAATAAGACTGTGGCACTGTGATTGCAGTTGCGACTCCTAGTCGAAGCCAGGGGAAGCTATGCTTCATCAGAAATAAATTACTTGTGAAAATCAACAATACACATGTAAAATAAACTTTAATGAAACATTTCACGTCATTGTATACCTATTTTGATTATGTAAAATATATTTTTACTGTGACTATGGTGAATGGAAAGCTTTTTAATCTGAAATCATGATAAAGCTTCTCTCTTGCATGTTGAGTTGAAGCCAAACTAGGGCTATGCTATATCGTATCGTCCATGATATAGCAGTACAATTCTTCTCCATTATAATGTGTCATCTCACGACATTGCCGATATAGTTAATGACGTGTGACATGATCCTGCGAGTATTGGTGTTTGCATTTTCACTGGAATTTTAATTTGTAAAATTCATATTCAAATTTTAGCCTACTTAATTGGTATAGTTTAGTATTTGATGATGGTCAGGATTAAGTTTTACTTTTTTGGATCATTGTTTGTGTTTGCATGGCTCTGATGTGACTTGTGGCCAAAAAGAGTGAATGTTGAATGTACTATTTTCATATCGTCATTTATAACGTTACCGTGAAATATTGTGATATAGTCTATATATACATACACAAGTATTTATCGCCCATCCCTAAGCCAAACTTTGTTCATGCCCACTTGGATTCTTTTTAGAAAAATTATCCAATCACCGTTGAGTGTTGTACCGCTCTGACTAGACTGCGAAAGGGAAAAAAATGTCCAGTGGGTGTGTAGAGGAAGGCCACAAATGTTTATATTCCATGAAAACATACAGTAAATGTGTCGTTACGTGTCAAAATATCATCGGGCTTCCTCTATTGAAATCCCCACGCATCGCTACTGTGTGATTGACATGTACACTATGTCTCTTGACCTATCTGACCTAGAGCTTTAGAGCTTTAAAGTATTGTTACATTTGGCCACATAAGATGTAGTCTGTGCATTTCTCTCCAGCTTTTATAAGCAATCAAGAAGTGGGATATGACAATAGGATACCTTTATTCCATTGTTTATAGAAACATTGTCCTTGTGAAACTATTTTTCCACAAAAATGCTATCAGTACCATCATCTAAACTATCAGTACCATCTAAATAAATACCAATCTACCTTTAGTGAGTCTAGAAATGCCCCTTGCTCCAACAAAGAACCACCACAATTCTCCTCTTAGGAGAAACACTAAGGACTGTATCCCTTTATGACATTACCCTTTGTCTTTGGCTACAATGTCCGGGAGTGCTAAAATGTAAATTTTTTAATTTTTAATAATCCTAGTACAGGCAAGATGCTGTGGTGTGGATTTAACATTTCCTATCTCTGCAGGAAAATGTGCTAAGAAAGATTCTTCTCACGCGCTACTTCGGAAATCAAAGGCTTCTCTCCAAGTCAGACTTCGGGACTGGAACCTCCTCATCAGGTATACAGCTTTGTCAAGCCATCGTCTGGAGTTACTAAGAACCTCAAATGAACCAAATAACCCAAAACTGACATGAAAATGCTCAACTTCTTGAGAAAAGTGCTTTGTGACAGTTTCTGCCAGACTTTTAATCTAGCTGAAGCAACCATTTTATTCACGTAGAGAAGAGACCGAAGTAACTGTTGCTAGGGCTGTTACCATTAGTTATAGATCACCTAATATAACTGTAGACACATTGACAGAGACTGGAACACTGATTTGAAATAGTAAATTGCTTAAAATATGTGTCTGGGCATGTCCACCCTCCACCCTTGATTGACATCTCCCTGCTTATGTTGCCTATGTTGAACAATCTCAGGCTCAATGAAACAAATTATTGGGTGCAGAGGTTTTTGTTGTGGCGGGACAACTGACACTTTCTTTATGTTTGGTACTTTCGCAGTTTTCAAAGTTGCAAAGTTGCAAAGGTTCATTCTGGCAAATGGCAGTTCTGTCCCAAGCTGCACCTGCTTTTTCAGCAGACTCTTGAACGCATTACACATGATAGAAATCTCTTGAGGCATAGCTTTATCAATGGCGGTGAGGCAGAAAACAATATAATAAAAAAAAAAAAAAAAAGTGTCAGTGCACACACTTCCAATGGACAAGCCAGTTGATTTAATGTTGTTTTGAAGACCAATCAATATTAATAGTACTTTCTACCATGAGAAAGGTTACCATATACAGCTTTAAAGCTTTTACACAAATAATTGGAACAAAAATATATGTACACTAAGAAAACTCTAACTTTTCCCTGCAGGTTCTCCATTCCTGGACACTGACAGTGCAGGCAGCAGCGTGGGGGAGATCCAGTGTCTTTTAGACAATGTGGGGGCATCAGAACTGGTTATTGACCTCATTGTCAACACCAAGAATGACCGGGTGTTCGAAGAGAGCATCCTTCTAGGCATTGCTCTTCTGCAAGGGGGAAACACACAGATACAGGTCAGTATGATAACACGTAACTTATCTATTTCCACAGATATTGGGAAGATTAAATGTACTTTTATGACCTCCCTCCCATGCAGAACTCCTTCTACAAGCAGCTGTACAAGCAGAAGTCTTCAGAGAAGTTTTTCAAGGTGTTCTACGACTACATGCGTCTGGCTCAGCAGGAGATCCGTGCCACTGTGTCCGTCAACATGTTTGAGCTGGGCTGCAGGAAGAGAGATGATGACAGTGTCCCTGGCGTCAGGTCTAAGAGAGGTACAGGCATCGATGATTTATGGTACATTGTGTACAGACAAAAGAATGGATATAAGAGGGTAGGGGTGGGCAATAATAATTGTTTGCAATGATATTAAAGACAGGAAATATTGTGACATTTTTCATATTTTCATATTTGACAATTACTAACTGTTTTTGTTATGTGTTTTTTGGGGTATATATGTTTTTGGTTATATCGCCCACCCTATAAAAGATATGGGAGAAAAACGTGTAACTTAAATAGGGTAGATATTAGGTAATAGGGTTGGTATTTACCTGGTCATAAAAGCGTCTTGTGAACTTAACTTGCCAGTGTTACCATAGAGATGTGAGCAATACTGTTAGGCACTGGAGTCAACAATGAAGGTCACTTTGCTTCGGACATTTTTGGTGTTCTATAAAAATGGATGAATTTTTTGCCTTTCTAAAATGCCCAATATCCAGTTTTGTCTAGTTTTCAGCAAGGGTTGACATCTCTCCCAATTATGTATAATGAAAGTCCGACACAAACTGTGTGCTATACCCCTGGCGGATTGTAGTCCCCTGTGCCTGTGGTCACATGTCAGAGGCATGTGACGGCCTGCAGCACAAGGCTATCAAAAGAACATTGTGTTAAGATCAGTTGTTTGTATACAGAGAGAAAAAAGATACTCAGCCATGCCCATCTGTGAAAGGATCATTGACGTTCATATTTATTTAAGTCCAGAAATATCAATGAATAAGCTCCCACTGATGTTTTGTTAAAACACCAAACAAACTGAGCTATTTAATATTCCATTCGAACTTGTCCAGCTGCAGCATTAATAAGATGTCCTCCTACACTCAAATGTTGACTCAACCTTGTAAATACAAATCAGTTTTTGTGCACCATACAGTGGGTAAAGACTCCAGGCTTCATATGAGAGAGGAGATGCGAGGCCAGCTAAAGGAGGCATCCTCCGCGACTTCTAGGGCGTTCTGTGCCTTCAGAAAGCAAGTGGACAGTGACCTTGAGGCCCTGGGCCAGAACTGTGAGACGCCTGGACCTGAGGAGGCGGTAGAAGAAACGCAGATGAGCCCAGCCATTGCCATTATGAACCATATCCTACGCTTCCTGCAATTACTCTGTGAAAACCACAATTCAGACCTGCAGGTACTGGTCACTTTGTTCAACGTAGAGCAATGCTGATAAAGTTAAACTGAGACTGGACAGTTATAGCTCCTTCAGACAAGATTGGTTCTTCACTAAGCAGAATATTTGACATATTATTGTTATTTCAACCTGCTATCAGAAGGTATCATTGAGGGCTGGTGTTCCACTTCAACAACCCTTCGCTACCTTCAGCTGCTTTGTTGTTATTTCAAGTTTTCTAATGTCTTGTTAGCAATTCGGCCCAAACACAACAATGTCAAATTTTGACATGCCTGTAGCTTGACTGGGTTGCAGCCCTTTAGTTTTCCCCAGTTCAGATCACTCATACAAAGTTAAAATACGGACGTTTTCAGCTATTAATGATACAGAACCAGACCTTTTATTTGTGATTTATTTATCAGCCACGCTAAAATTGCTTTGGTAACTACATTCACTATATTTGTGCTTTCCTAACCATTTAATGGTAAAGTTATTACATACTTATATGTAATAAAATAAGTAGTAAATTGCATATACCGTACCTGTGTATATGATATGTATGTTGACTGTATTGTTGGGCTCCCCCATAATGTATAGTCAAAAATTATCTATTACCACGAGAAAATTCAAACAGCTTACTTTACTGGTTAGAACTCAGGACTCTCTGCGCATGTACATAGCACCCCAATTGATTGACACCTTCCTGACCCCACCAATGTCAGTTTGGTTGTAACTGTCGTACTTTGCTGATGTCAGTAAATTTCCAGCATAGTACCATCCAACTGATGGCCAGTAATGAGAAAGATATACATATTTACATAAATAAATTTCTAATTTAGAATGAAGCCTTGGGCTATTATTATTTTTATGCTCACTGTATGTTCTTAAGACCCTAAATTGCATAGTCAAAATGTTTTTATTGATTTACCATCATAGATGCTATAATATTGAGCGTATTGACTGCTGACTACTAAATTGCCATTGTGTTTTTAATTTGAAATACAGAACTTCCTGCGCAACCAGAACAACAAAACTAACTACAATCTGGTGTGTGAGACACTGCAATTCTTGGACTGCATCTGTGGCAGCACCACCGGAGGACTGGGACTTTTGGGCCTCTATATTAATGAGAGCAATGCTGACCTGGTTCGCCAGACCCTAGAGACCATCACTGAGTACTGCCAAGGACCCTGTCATGAGAACCAGGTAGGGGTTGGTTACTAAATAAAACCCATATGATCTTAAGGGGCGTGGTAGTCTCAGGTCATCTTAAGTGCTTTAAGCACTTAGCCCAGGGCTAAGTCCATTCTTAACGTAGGCTAAGAGAGGTTAAATGAGAGGCCAGGGCTAAATGGGAATTTCAGCCAATTTTTACTTGGACCTAATTTTCCCTTGTTCACAAAATCGAATCGAGTAATTCAGTTCTGGGTTTTGGCTATCTCCGCTGTCCAGACTTAATAGACAAACACTGTAACGCAGTAAATATATTGGTTGTTATTTATTTTATTGAGATTCAGTCCTATTTTGCTTCCGTATTTGTCTTGGCCTGCACACATCAGTGGAGTGTAGAGGCCTGAGCCATAATTGGACCACATACATTCACACCATTCATGCCATGAACCAGGAAGTGGATCACATCTAAAGTGTCAGAATGGTCAGTGTGAACTGTGGTCAGCACTTAACTGTAGAATTGTCTTTGACTATTGTCGGCCTTAGCTCATGTAGTTTAGGAGGCATCTATGACCTAGTCACATTGTACTACTTTTTGTGTGCTGGACCAGTTAATTTTAGTCCAGGGCTTCCAGTCCAGCTGGGCTAAGGTTAGCCCAGGGCTAACTCTTAAACTCTTTATCTCTTTAAAAAACTAAACTTGAGTGCACTATTTGACCACCATGCATGTGTGCTTCACTAGTGCCACAGTAGCTCCTAGCTAGGCATCATGTACTTCCAGTAGATTATGAAATGTATTTATTATTAATAAAGGGTATTAAATCACAACATTACAGCTTTTAATCTTGCCACAGATGCAAGGATGTGGAACATGAAATGAATGTTCTAAATGATAATCTCCTTGTCCTTTTGGCATCTTCGCTATCTTTCCTTAATTTGATTTTAAGACTTGTTAAAGCTATTCCATATATGCCTAAATAAATGTTGTAGCTTACCATTTGCTGTTCTGATACTGTAGCTTTGTCATCTGGTATCTAGTTTGCATGAACATTGAGCCAAACATTGCACAGGTTGCACACTTTTACATCAAATAGAGTATATGCACCCAAATTTGCCTGTGTGCGTCACACATAAGACAGTTTGCGTTGGAGGTGATCACTTACCACTTATTTAGATGTCCCCATAATATAATACAAGAAACTGGAAAGTTTGAGATTGTAGCTAAGTCGTTAGCTAAGTTTCTGTATCAACCCTTTTTCTCTTGTTTTTTTAGTCTTGCATAGCCAAACATGAGTCGAATGGCATCGATATCATCATAGCACTGATTGTCAATTCCATCAACCCGCTGGGGAAGCATAGACTGGACCTTGTGATGGAGCTCAAGGTGAGTAGAACCTATTTTTCCAGGGAACATTAGAGGCTATATTTATAGTCCATTAAAAAATGGTAAAACAACAGTGGTTAGTCCACCAGAAAGGATAGGCAGAACTAAATACAGTAGCATCTCCTTTGGTGGTTTATAGCTATTTGGTTTCGAATTGCTAACCTCTTAATTGTTGCCAAAGTGACACATTGTAATTTTCAATGTTTTTTCTTAGAATATTCCTGGTAATTCCTAATGTGCTGGTCAGAATAATCAGCTCTATAGGGGAGAGATACAGTGACTGTGATTGATTAAACCCTGTCCTGTAGAACAATGCCTCCAAACTCCTATTGGCTATCATGGAAAGTCGCCATGACAGCGAGAATGCAGAGAAAATCCTTGACAAGATGAGACCTAATGAGCTGGTAAGCTTACAAACTGATCTGAAATCATTCTATTTTTAATAGAGCTACCGGTCCTATTAGTGACATTTACATTGTCTGACGTTTACATCACAGGTGGATGTAATGAAGGAAGCGTACACTCAGGGCCTTGACAATGAGGTGGAAGCGGATGTTTTTGAAGACCAGATCAGGCCCAAAGATGTTGGACACAATATCTACATCCTTGCTCACCAGGTACTGTGATCCTACAGGTGTCACCCACACCGTGCCTGGATTTACATATGTAGTGTGAAGTATAATACCTGAGCAGAAATAATGTTTAATCGCCCACTACAATTACAATTAGGTCATTTAGCAGACTCTTTTATCTAATGTGAATTACAATTCAATGCTGCTATTACATGGAGCAGGTAGGGGTTAGGAATTTTGCTCAAGGATGCTTACAGGTAGGCCAACTCTGGGGCTTGAACCCACGACCTTCTGGCTGGGAGTCCCAACACCTAGACCACTAGACTATCCTGCCCACTTAGTGGCAGAACATAAAGTGGCAGAACATAAAGCCTGATCACCCATGGTGCTGAGCTTAGTCTTGGGGAGAAGGAGGCGGTTTGAGTTTGTTGAGCGGAGGGATCGGCTTCCCGTTTCCCGGCGGAAACGGGAAGCCAGTGAAGTGAATGGAGAATGTGTGTGATGTGGTCATATTTTCACACTCTCATCAGGATCCTTGCAGCACTCTTCTGAACATACTGCAGTCTCTGCAGACTTTTGTTAGGGATCCCGATGAGAAGTGCGTTACAGTAATCCAGGGGTGCCCTTGACACAGAAATACAATACAACTTTTTTCCCTTGTTGAAACAATAGATTTCATGGTTGATTGAAATGTGCGTCACTCACACATTAAAAGCAAATGCTCTGTATCAACCTATTCCTCCATATATGTATTAAAGCGTGTCAAAATGTCCGCCATTCATTTCAATGTATCCTGCTCACCCAGCGCAGCGACAGAGAATGCTTCTCCCAACTTTGGTTGTTCAGACTTTAATCTTATGGAGTTATTTCACTGGCATAAATCGTAAGGACAATTATTTGTTGCGAAAGCACGTTTCCTTTTTTTCTAAAACAGATTTTCTTTGCTTTCGTATAAACATACAAAATGTCCACACTCAAATGTACCCTGCTCTCGCACAGACTTTCTTTTCTCTCTCAAAAACTTACTCTCACATACACTCACCCAAATATGCTGCTCGCTCTTTCGAGGAGAGTGTGCACTAGTGTTGTGTTGCTCGCGAACATTTTGTTCTTTGCAAACTAATCTTTTATATGACTCGGAGTAATGAGTTGTCTCAGTGACTGATTCGTTTATTTTCACGCATGCTTTAATTGTCTTGGACTCTAACGTTCACTCGTCGTCGCATGCAGCTGCATATAGGCTCAGTAGGCTAAGGCTACAGGAAACAGAAATGATTAGTTCACAACTCATAATGGGTCTTCGGGTTTGTGTGTTTCGTTAATTTGTCACATGACAGCTGTATTGGCTCAGCCACAGGGCTGTACACTAAGCACAGGAAACAGAAATGATTAGTTCACGACTTATAACTATGGTTGTTCGGGTTTGTGTCTTTGACTCAAAAAAAGATTTGTTCATTTTACTGACCGAGATTCAAAGATCTGAGTCAGTAAAAAGATTTGAACTTCCCACCACTAGTGTGCACGCACTCAAATTTTCTTGCGCACTCGCAATCCACACTGTATTTCGCTCTCAGATTTCCTCTACTTTATCTCGGATTGTCACCGCTACAACACGGCCTCAGCCAATGGGAGTAGGTTTTGGGTTTGGACCAATGGAAAATAGTTCCACTACTTCATAGGACACTGCAATCAGGAAAGTTGGCAGGTGAGTCCTCAAGATGGAGCGACCAGGTCAACGAGATCGTATGAGATGAATAATTTCTACTGCATCCCACTGGATACTGCCAAAAAATCCAGAACATTTGTTATATCCAGCTAGCATATGATAAAATGCAACCACATCATTTTTGTTATTGATGATCTTTATTTCAGATCCAGGGGGATCCATATCACAATAAAAACACACAAAACACAAAAACATACACAAAATGTATATATACATATATACATCTACATACATACATACACATACAAACTCACATATATATATATATATATATATATATATATATATATATAAATAAACACACACACACACACACACACACACAATGTATT
>JAOEHI010051685.1:0-18158 GCA_025447815.1 Percopsis transmontana | reverse complement strand
CTCTCTCTCTCTCTCTCTCTCTCTCTCTCTCTCTCTCTCTCTCTCTCTCTCTCTCTCTCTCTCTCTCTCCCAACAAATCTCTTAACAGTGTAACTAGGAAGAGACGGGACTACTTGGAGTGGCCAGAGTATTTCATGGCTGTGGCCTTCCTGTCGGCTCAAAGAAGCAAGGACCCAAGCTCCCAGGTAAACCTGTAAGCACATGTTTATCATGCATAAACATTTTAATATCTTACCCCTAGGGGGGGGTTGGAGTTGCCATGCAACCATTTAGTGAGCATGTGTGGACAGCATGCTAATATCACTTTGGGAACATGTGTTCCTAAACGATGTGATTTTTTAAAAATTTGAACAAAAGATGTTTCTCCATTGTACAAAAAAGTGCAAGGTAACGGTTCCCTCACACCTAGTGATAAATGGACCGCATTTTCGTACATTTCCTTGTATGAAAAAGTTAGATTGTTGATTTTAATATAGGTTTGTGAAGCAATTGTTGTAGTAGGAGCCTGTGTTTGTCGCGTGTGTCCGTTCTGAGACGGTAAGTGTCACAGTCCACCTCCAACCTCCTTTTTGCCGCATTGTGTGCCGCCACTCACATCGCCTATAACCTCGTGCCCTCATACCGCCCCGTCCCAGCCCTCTTTCTGCTAGCCCCTCGCGTTGAGCGTGAGCCCAGCACTCCTACACACTCCCAACAGTTCCTGTTTGTGTTTGCCCCCCCCCCCTCCATTTCACTGAAACTTGGCACTATCATCAAATGAAACCCTGTACCCCCTCGCTCCCCATCCCTTCCTGCCTTTCCTCTTCTCCCGGCTCTCCTCTCTCTATTATTTACACCAAACCACACGTGGACCGTAACCTTCACCCCCCCCCACCCGCGACCTCCTGTCTCTGTGAGGCGTCCACTCCAGTGCCTGTGGTCACCCTCTAAATTATTAATTAGGCTGTCAGGACCCGTGTCTTTTCCTTTTCCCTAATCGGGCTCCTGTGCAGATACCTCTGCAGGTTATTACAATGCTTTGAGGTTTTTTGAGTGGACGCACACACATTTAGAACAGGTTGCATGAACCTATTTAAAAGTGCATTTTTACTTTGGTGGTTTATTGTGCACGGCCCATATAAACCCCCACCATGTTTGTTTGAGTTGAATGATTGATTCACTGCGAGTTCTCTTCTTCTAGTTCTACCATCTGTTTTAAGCCATTTGATGTGCCTTTGCGCAGCAAAATGACTATCAGACCAAATAAGTGGAGAGCTTGTCCGTTTGTGTTTCAGTTAAAAGGGTAAATGTAGACTCTATAGAGGAGACTGTGGGCTAGATTTATCAAGCCGTTTGCGCCTGTTTCCCGGCGTTGATTGTTCGCAAAGACTGACTTAATGGTATGGGCTATTTACAAACAGGGCGCAATTGGGTAAAATCGCAGATTGCCTGCCACATGAGCGAGAAGAGATGGATTGCGCTTTCAATATGAGTTTGTGGGAGGGTCATGGGGAAAGGGTATCCGCCTAAAAAGGTGGGAGTATAAACTTGCATAAACAGACACAGCGTAAACTGCGCTAGTGTTAGTAAATCTAAATCTCTGTATTTATTTAGCCCGCTAAACGCTTAGATAGCTAGTCCTGTCAATAGCCACTCCCATTGAAATACAGTGGTTTTCACGTAGAGGTCCCTGAGCTTGGGACTCTTTTTACTAGCATAACAAATTAGTATTAAATATGTAAGCAACCATAAAGCCAACTGAAAACATCAAACAAAACATTGTAGCACAGACACAGATGATAAAACTAGATTAAATATATTAAAATATTGGAGTCATCACATGGACCCCTAAAAAGCATCTTGTCGCACCTTCAGGCGGTCCAGACCCGGTCGTTGAGAACCACTGAACTAGAACTTAAGTTCTAGCGGCAAAAGGGCGTTTGGATCTTTGTGTGTGTGTGTGTGTGTCAGTGGGAGTTCAGTAGGACACAGCGGGGTGTCCCAGCAGGTGTGTTGGCATCTGGAGAGGTAGGTTAGAGGGATTAGGAGATGGCGAGAGGGATGAAAGAGGCAGTGGGGGACTGTCGTCCTAAGGCCTGGCTCATAAAGCTACTCTGTACTACAGTCAACAGCAACGTATAATCAAACATTTGCAATTTGGTAAACCATTCATGCATAAAATTTATTTTAATAATTTTTTAATATATAAAAATAACAGAATAATAATTTTTTGAAGTGTTGTTTGGGATTGTAGAGTAACTTCTTAAAAGAGTCTTGAACTGAAATTCCTTGCCGTGTGTTTTTTAATTGGCCGTGAATCTGGTTTTGAAAACTTGCGCAGCGGGCCTAAGACACTTGTGGATTTGGAGTTTGTTTCCCTCCACTGGTTACCGCGGCTACAAATTAGGCTGGCCCACGTAAATGTGGAACATGGGTCAAGGTTGCAGTATAACATGGTGTCTTTTTTGAGGGTGCTCTGATGTCCTGTAGGCACGCAGGGTGCTGCTCTGACCATCCTGATAAAAAGATAATGTACTTTTATAAAATATACAGTAGTGTAGGCTGTAGCCTATAAGGTGTGTGTGTGTGTGTGTCTTCTGACAACTGGCCCACGATTTGCTTCCGATTCAAGTTTCTTTTTATTTGGTTTTAATCAATTTGATTCTTTTTTTTTTTTCTTAATTTTTACAATGAAAGAAATTACTTTGAATAATTTTGACCATTGATTTCTCTTTTTCTCCCTCAATCTCTTTCTAGGTAGGGGCCTGTATAGTGAACCAGGAGAATAAGATTGTTGGCATTGGTTACAACGGTATGCCTAATGGTTGTGACGACGACCTGTTGCCATGGTCACGCTCGGCGGACAACCGCTTGGACACAAAGTACCCTTATGGTGAGATCACACACAAATGCATCGCAGCTTTTACCTTGAGAATGACATCAAGTCTTTGGGGCTATACTAGTCTGTCTCGAGTAAATAACCTTAACATTTTGTTTAACTGCAATAATGACCCACACTCGATCTATCGATCTATCGATCGATCGTAGGGTGCAGAGGCACAGGTATGTCATCAAAAAGTGCGCAAGGTAGATATTTACCATGTTTCTAGGCAACAAGGGACACTGCTACAGTATTTGAAGAACATTGCACACCGTTGTGTGTGTGTGTACGATGCATCTGCTTTCAAAAGAATTCAAATCCAACGGCGGAATTTTGCGGTGTATTTCTTTTCCTGCCAAGATCGTGGTATGTCTTTTAATGTTGAGTTGTAGAGTTCAGGGAACTCTGAAACACAGTACGTCGAGTCTTTAGGTGACAGAAGCAGATCGATAATTGAAGATTTGCCAAACCCTGTTTAATTGCCTTTTCTCCTGAACACAAAACATCCACACACTGATAGAAAGTTGTCATTTTCACTAGCTGGTCCTCGCTGTGAACAAGGGCAATTTCAGTGATTTTGTGGACGTTCAGAAATTCAATTGCATTTAATGAGTATGGACTTGCATGTACTTACAAGTGACCTGTAACATGTCTGAGTGGGCAAGTGTTTTGTTAAATAAATTGCAATTTTCCACACCAACAAATGACTGTAGGTGTTTATAGGTACGGTGTAGGTGGATGAGCATGAATGAGGTCAGATGCCCTCTTTAAGTTCTAACACATGGTCGGCTATTAACCTCATGCGGGAGTTTTTTCAGTTATTTCATTTGTCCCGCACACAACGTTTTATGAGCCTTTTTTAGGATCAGCGGGGTCGATGTCCACAGCACTGTTAATTAACACCAAGTATCATTTTCAGCTAGAATATTTCCCACACTTGGCTAATGTTCCTGGTTTAGGGCTAAAGATTAGTTACAGAGAAGGCACTTCAGATCCATAATGTCTATAGATCAAAACGATACAGCCAGGGTAATTGACTTCAGTGGCTGCCAATTTCTTAATATCCGTATTACCGTTTACCACAGAGATGGCCAAATACAACGACACTGCCTGATGATGGGGGGGGGGGAAATACTGAAACAAATGCAAATTCCAACTTTGAATGTCTATTGGAGGAGATCCCTTTTTTATTCAGCTGTATCTTTAAATGAATGAACACAGTTCTTAAGTTGCATTTACGCCGATGAGCCGAAACATTATGACCACCTGGGTGGTGGGCACTCTGAGCAGTCTACGGCCTCGTAGACCTGTACGCAGCAGGGTGTGATTCGTTGTGTTGTGACACATTCCTCCCGTAACCGTCAGTAAAATGTTCTGCCCCTTGTACACCCTGTCGCCCGGTTCATGGTTTGTCCCTCCTCGGACCACTGTGGGTAGGTATTGCTGACCGGGAGGGGTCATAATGTTCTGGGTCATCTGTGTTTTTCCAGACACTTTTCTGCTACTTTTCTTTTAAAGGATAAAGGGGTTTCATTATTCTGACCTATTTCTCCCAAAATATTGATTTTCCTAATATTGCTTTTATATCTTGGTTTCTGGCATCGGGTTTCCTTTGTGATAAAACATTAGCAGCCGTTAGGGTCGGGTACTGACCAAATTACGTCTGTACTACAGAGTACCGATTCACGTAAAATCGGTCTGTGCCAAATTTTGGTACCCGAGAGCGCTGCTGTGGGTGAGATTGTAGAGAGCGAGACTACGAGAGTGATATTACGTCACCCCTGCAGCTTGTTCTTCAATGTTCAAAACAGGGCAATGGCGAGACGAAAGCGGCGGTTAGACTTTTCAAAATGTTATGCAGACAACTAATGTGTAAAAAATGAACATGTGTAATTTAATTTCACATTTATGAATCGCCACTTAACAACCACGAACCTCAATACGGCAGCACGACATTCAAAACACAGGGTTACAGAGTTTTGGCACTGTTGTAATCCCACAGACAACGATTGCTGCAATATTTTTGATGCGAAATGCAAGATTGGAAGTTTTTTCCAACTGAAATTACATTTTTGTTATTACAGAGGTACCAAATTCCAGGTACCGGCACTGGTATCGGTTCAAATGTGAACGGTACCAACGGTAGTAGCCATGCTCCTTTCCAATTTAATGCATCTCTCCTCTTGGAGGAGACCCCATAAATGTGTAATACTGGCGGATTGCTATCTATAAAGAAGTGAGTGGTGGTCCCAAATGGCTTTCTTTGATTCCTGTCTAATTGAAACTAGTCTTAGTTTATTGATTTCCTGATTATTTTTTAATTTTTAATTTATAATTTATATTACATTTTTCAAAATAAAGGACCCCTAATTGTAAAATTCAAGCCAGATTTGGCCCCAGGTGTGGTATCGTTTCTGCATTGTAACCAATCAATTCTGACTTATCCTCCCAGCCAGATAGCTAATCAAGTTTGAGCATGTTAACTGAAAAAAGGGAAATGAATGGGGCTTTTTGCTGTTGCAATATTGCAGGCCTCATAAATGCCTTGATGGTCTATTGTCTTTTTTTATTTTTTTGATTGTAAAAAAATTGGTTGTTGGCAGTGTTACTCTAAAATATTTTTGCGTTTCTGGAACTGTCCACTAAAGGCATGAAATGGACCATTTTGTATTTCCTGTGGCCAATCCACACCCACACCGTTTCTCCTGCTTCCTTTCCATCTTGTTAAATTATACAGATCCAACATGGAGCCTTTTCCATTCCTGGTTTTTAAGAACTGACATATGAAAAGAAAAAAAATCGTAGGTTAGAAGTATGAGAAATCATGCACTTTTTATATTGCGCTCTCTTTGCCCTCTTCTCCACTCTTCTGGGAAGGTTTTCCACAAGATTTTGCACTGCCTGTGGGAATTGGTGCCCATTCAGCCAAAATACCAAAATTTGTGAGATCAGACACTGATGTTGGACGAGAAGGCGTTGTCTTTAAGGACCTTGCTTTGTCCACAGGGACACAGTCATGCTGGCACAGGAAAGGGTCTTCCCGAAACTGTTGGAAGCATACAATTATCTAAAAAAAACCTAGCTTGTGTGCAGCTGCTCGGCCATGGAAACCCATTTCACGAAGCTCCCTACACACCACTCCTGTGCTTATGCTGCTTCCAGAGGCAGTTTGGAACTCTGTAGTGAGCGATTCAACAGAGGTCAGGCGTTTTTTTTACGTGCTACACGCCTCAGCACTCGTCGGCCCTGTATTGAGTATGCTTGGTCCAAGCCTGGGCGATAAAACGATTGCGATATGTACTGCGATAGACATCAATAGCAATAAGAAAATTGCTAGTTTGACCGTAATTGGTTGTTGTTTTTGACCGATATCAGAACATCGTTGTGTGAAGACTGTCCCGACCAAAAGTGGGAATACAACAAACTTATTTTATCACCCTAGCCCCTTCCACCCTCTATCACGACCATTTATTTGTGTGTTTTTCATTATGTTAACATTCAAATTATTGCCTGTGTGCCTTGATAAAGTGGTTAAATTCCAAGTAAGGTGATCAATTTCAAAACATTTTCTCCTGGTCTTTATTAAAAATAGGCAATCAAAAATTATCTATCGACTGAAATGAAACATTTTGTCATGATACATTTTTTAGCTATATCGCCCAGCCCTGGTGTGGTCTACTGCTTTGTGGCAGAGGTGTTACTCCTAGACACTTGTGCTTCACAATAATGGCACTTACAACTGACCGGGGCATATCTAGCATGGCAGAAATTTCCCAAACTAACAGAGGTGGCATCCTATAACAGTGCCACGTTTCAAGTCACTGAGCACTTTATTACTACGCATTCTACTGCAAATGTTTGCCTAAGGAGATTGCATGGCTGTATGCTTGATTGTATGCACCTGTTAGTAATGTATGTGACTGAAACTCAATAATAAATTAGTATGTACACATACTTGTGGCCATATAGTGTACATTGATACTGATATTTTTTGGTTGGATTTTAATGTGTTGTGTTTTTTAACAATTTTAAAACATTAAAATTCATGTCTGTAGGCACTGTTGCTAAATTACACAATGAATAATTTGATGCTAAAGCCTGTGTTTAATTTGACATTAGACTTTTGGACATAGTTTGCATTTTCTTCCCATTCAACATGCCACATAATTTAAAATTGTAGTCGAAAACACAACATTTATGGAAAATTAAACTATACTTGACACACTTGAAACACTCCTGTGCTATCTCGCACTCCCAGATCTTGGCTAGCATGACCTGTTAGTATTGAAGTATACTGTATTCCTGGCAGAGCAATACGCTTGTTGGCCTAAAGGGATATGCTAATCTGCCACCACTGCCACAGAGGCTATTCATTCTCTATAATTGGTGTTCACACACCACAGGATAAAAACAGCTTGGTCTATCTTTGTTATATTTCTATTTTGGTGCAGTGACTATTGCCACACGTTTTAGCTGGAGGCTGAACGATTTCCTTTAGACTTTTTGTCCCCCCTCTCTTTTTTGCGCTCTATCAACTGAAGAGTGTTTTGAATTGATTTAATTGATTCAAACTATACAGAGACTTACAATTTTGGAACACTTAAGGATACAACTTACAGCGTTTCCTCCATGACTGCTAACTGCTTAGCTCTTCTCTTGGGCAGACCCTCACAGGCTTTGTGGTGTATGTGTCTATTAAATATCAGTATGGAGCCTACACTGGTAAGCTAGGTTATGAACGTGTGGCTAATGGCTGGTACTTCAACAGCTTAGTTGAACATCACACCAACATGAACTTGTTGGATTAAATTGTCCTATTACAAAATCATGGCCACTGCTGTTAGATGAGAAGGCCTGGCTCGCAATCGGTGTTCCAAATTATCCCAACGGTTTTCAATGGAGTTACGGACGGGCCACTGTAATTCCTCCACACGATCATGGTCAAACCGTGTTATACTGCCCTTGCAGTATAACACTGCCCTTGCAGTATATGCAAATGAGCCACACTTCTAATGAGAGATGCTTGTGATGTTCGAGGGGGAGCCAGATCTGAACGGCTTGCTGAATTACAAATTTTGTGGCATAGGCAGTAGTGTTGCTCGTGAACGTTTCGTTCTTTAGGAACTAATCTTTTATATGACCCGGAGTAATGGGTTGTCTCAGTGAGTGAATCGTTCATTTTCCCGTATGCGTGAATGGTCTTGGACGCTTACGTTCACTCGTCACATGGCAGCTGCATAGGCTCCGTCAGTAGGCTACAGGAAACATAAATGATTAGTTCCCTGAGTACGCGTCCGGGGATACCATCAAGACCAGCAGCCTTACGTGCGTTAGTCCTGCTCAGTGCCCCACACACACACACACATCGATGGTGGTGAGTGTAAGGGGCTGGTGATCTGCAGAGACCACAGCCTTGATCAGGCAAGGGGGTGACGGGGTGGAGTTAGTGGTTTTGTAATCTGTGATGGCCTGGATGCCTTGCCACATGCGTCGAGGGTCAGAGTTGTTCTTGACGTGATCCTCAATCCCTTTACCTGTGGTTGTGCTTTGCCTTTTTGATGCCTCATTTCAGGTTAGCCCTGGATGAGCTATAGGCTTGAGCATCACCTGATCTGAATGCGATGTCTCATACCGTCAGGAGGAGTCTTACCTCACTGTTCATCCATGGATTCTGATTAGGGAAAATAGTAATCTGTTTGAGGGTGGTGAGACTGTTAATGTTTGAGTTGATACAGTCCAGAATGGAGGAGGCATATGAATCAATGTCCGTGTGGGAGTTACAAAACGCTGCTGAAGTGCCAAGTCAGCTCCTTCTGACCACACTTTGACTGTCCTTACTGTTGGTTTCACACGATTGAGTGCTGAATCCTTGAGTGTCCTAGATGGGGGAGGGGAGCAGCTTTGTATGCAGCCGCCATATTTCTGTAGACCTGTTCTAAAGTCTTTTCTCCTCTTGTGGGGCATGATACATATTGATGTAATTTAGGCAGTACAGCCTTCAAGTTCGAGTGGTTGAAGTCACCCCCTACAATGTAGGCTGCCTCGGGATGCAGAGTTTGTTCTTTACTGATAGCAGAATGCAGTTCTTTCATGGCAATCTTAGCGTTAGCATCCTGTGGTGTATATAGGCCGTTGTTACTACAGTTGATGTAAACTCTCTGGGCTGATAGAAAGGTCTACACTTATCTAGGATATTCTAGGTTAGCTGAGCAGTGACTCTCGGTGATGGTGGTGTCCGTGCACCACCTTTTGTTGACATAAAACTTCAACAGCTGTTCTATCCGCACGGAGGAGGCAGCGTCCAGCTAGCTCGATAGCACTGTTGGGTATTCTGCGAAAATCATGATGTTGCAGTCCGTAATCAATCTGTGTGTTCGCGAGTGAACATTGGCGAGAAAAAGGCTTGGAAGAGCGAGTCGATGTGGGGTTCGCTTTAGCCTCGTTCGAATTCCAATGTGCGACCCCCTGCGGCGGCGTTCGCGTGTCCATTTGAAGATCCCTTCAGTCGGTGTGGGGATGTTCGGAGGTGCCGTTGGGTTAGCGATCTCTGGAAGTACGCTAATAACAATGTCAGAATTGCAGGAACCGATGTCCAAAAGTTCCTGTCGGGTGTTTGATATGTACACTAGGCTTATGATATGTACGCTAGGCTAAGTAGAACAGTAGCCATGGTGCTAGCAAGATTTTGCTAGCTTGCTAAAAGTTTCTCACTGTAACCAAAGTCCTTTTTTATAGAAAGATCTGGCCACTCGGCAGCCATCTTGGTAACGCCCGAGGGCAGTTATTTAACTGCCATAACTGCACTTTCAATGGTCATCGGGACACACAAGCTGCATGTATAGATTCACCATTCAAATAAAAAAAACTCTGAAGTTTGTCGGCTTTGCCCCAAAATGAGGTTAAAAAGCATTTTTTTTTCACACAGGTTATACTTTTACTATGTATGTACAGGTGACTTAATAGGTTTGCCGATTAGCCGTTCTAAATCAGACGATTGGCTCTTTAGGGGAGGGGCGTTACGAAGTATTTTTGAAGATTGAAATCATTTCACTCCTTTCAATAAAAGGATCAGTTCAAAAGACTCGTTCACCAATGTTCAATGAACGAGAGTCATACATTCTTCCTCAACATTCGGATTTAAAACAACATTTCGGAGTTACCCAAGTGAATTGGTCGGTTCTCCCAACCAATGACATGGTCCTAAATATGCCCACACCCCGCCTCCAAAGGGGTATTTGCTCATGCTAGAAACGGAAACGTTTCTTTTAAAATTAGGAAAGCCATAGCCGACTTAAAGCAGTCAAACTTTAACAAGCGAGAGATTTTTAAATAACGAATCAGTGCACGGTGTTGAACTAATCATTTGATTCACTTAAAAGATTAAATTCTTTTGAACGAATCGTTCATGACCGAAACGTATTGCTTTCTCCCATAGAGTTCTATTCAGGATTCTTGAAGTGGTCTATCTCTTTTTATATAATGTCTCTGCTGTAACTAACCACTGTGACACAATTTGCGTTGAAAGTGGATTTTTTTGTTTTTCGGGTAATCTTCTGACTCTACTGGCTCATACATATGTGTGGAAGACTTTGACGGCACCTGGAATTGTGTCTCCCATATTCTGCTTTGTTTGACTGTCAAAGCACTTTGTAAACTGTTTTTAAAGGTGCTCTATAAATATAAGTCTTTATTATTATTATTATTATAATGGAACCTTTCCAGGAAGTGGGCACCTTTTACATTGTTCAAACGACTTTTTGAGTAGACTAAGGCCAAGTGACTTCATCAAAGCCATCAAAAGTCAACTTTTCGTCATTAGTCAAATCGGTAGAGAATCGGGCCAATGTCTAATGTAATGATGATGTCACTCTTGAAATGCAGAGTTGCCATATGCAAATTTTTCTCTGCATACCTTTTCTGTCGTCTCAAGGCCAAAGGTGCATTTAGATTATATGCATATACATTAGTATTTTAGTACATTATACATTAGTATTGGGAGTGGGAGGTCGCAAAATGGTTTAAGAACTTGATATTTTTATGCTATGCTGTTAAAAAAATAAATGATCTTTAGGGTTTTTGTTTGAAAAAGCACTGTTAAACACGATGCACCCAGACAGAGACGTGGTTTTGAGTCTCTCCTCTCTTCCACAGTGTGTCATGCGGAGCTGAACGCCATCATGAACAAGAACTCTGCCGACGTGAAGGGCTGCACCATCTACGTGGCTCTGTTTCCCTGCAACGAGTGTGCCAAGCTCATCATCCAGGCCGGTAGGTTTGGGAACGAACGCACACGCAAACTCACTGTGTGGGTGTGCGGTACACAGCGTTCCTCCATATAGAGAACAAACCTCTGGGTGGGTCTATAACGTCATGGCTGTGTGTGTGTGTGTGTGTGTGGGGGGGGGGTTTCAATAATGAACCTGGAGAAGACTACTGTACCGTGTGTGTAAAATGGTATCTTGCAGGATAGTTTGAGTTGTTGGGTGTGTTAACCTACTGTGGGATGAAGTTGTTTGGTGTCTGTGTGTGTGTGTGTGTCTTCTGAAGATGAATGTGTATTGAGAACGCGGGTTGAGAAAGGGTTGGTAAACTACTACTACTGTGTGTTGCTTGTGTATGATAGGGGGACCTGAGGGGAAGGACTTGCCTGTTCACTTTTCTAGGGTGACTAACCCATTAACTTTTTTTCTTCTATGCTAACTATATTCCATTTTTTTAAACCTTATCAGCTAAAGAAAAGTGAATTTCTAACACTGTTAAGTCAAGGTGGTGGCTAATGGGCAGACAGTGCCTGCTTGATTGACCTCTGCCTAAGTCTACTATGTCTGTTTTAGTTTTTTTTTTTTTGCACCTGGGCAGGACGACTGACATTATCTTTTTGATTTGTTCTTTTGACTATATGTAGTTGTTGTATTGCTCTCTGCCCACTGGGGGGCGGTGTTGCTGTAATGTCAAGGCAGTAAAGCTCTCATCTGCTTTGTTCGTTCGGTTGCATGTTTATATTTTACTATTTTTCCATAGGTAATTTTAATACAGGTCATGTGACTAGCATATTTCGTCTGGATATTTAGAAATAAGGCCTTGTTCTGAATGAGTATTTTCTTCATATATGCTGATATTATTCAGGGTAGCCACAAACCATTTACAGCTGCATTTAAAAGTAAATATAAATGTATATTCAGGGATGTAAAACTTAACCTAAATATTTAGTAAATGTAAAAGGTCTTGGTAGGAATATTGTCTTTTCTGAAACTAGGGCAAATGTTCAATATTGTATGCCTTACTGGCATACAACCTGCTCAGTGTTTCGTCCTTGCTGCTTTCTTTCTCTTTATTCTCATTTTGTCACTTCTTAACTCTTTGTCTCACAAACAGCTTTCAATTAACTTATTGACAGATCTGTTAAGACACAACACTGTTCTCGAATACACTATAATCACACGCCTCATTTATTCGTTGTCCCTTCTTCATCCCCCCCACCTACCCTCCCTCCCTCCCAGAGATGGGATGTGTTAAAAATCCTCAAAAGCAACAACAAACTATTCTAAACCTCTTCCCTCACTCATTCTGTTTTCACCTTTCAAATCCCCTCTACCCCCCCCCCCCGCCCTCCTGCGCCCCTCACTGTGTCATGATCACAAGTGATGAGTCTCACTTAGAACATACTTTTTTTTTGGTTTAGTTTCTTACTCCTCTGTTGCTCTGTTTGTGTGAACACTTTCCTCCCTCATTCTCTTTTGATTTCCCTGTTCTGCGCTCTTATTTTGGTAACTTTCTGTGCTCCTTTTTATTTATTTTTTTGTCACCTTGTGAAGTCTCTGTCCCTCTGCTCTTATACTCCATCAATCAATCATTGATCGATGGAAGGGGTTGAAATGGAGAGATAGCTGCCCCCTGGTGAGAAGATGACAGAAGAATTAATGGACACGAGAGAAAGCGAGAGAGATAAGCAGGGATGGAAGGGTATTAAAGAGAAAAACATCCCCTTTTATTTATTTTTTTTAAACAATATGGTGAGTCCTAAGTTCAGTACCCTCCACAATGGATTCATAATTATTTTAAATATGACTTATACAATAATATAGTATTTCCCACTGCAGCAACATTACATAGTAAAGAGGACATTTACACTATTTTGAATCCGGATGCAGTGTAACAGATAAGTAATTATTTTTAAAAAATCTATACAGACATCATAAACAGGCATTGTGTGTAAAGCATAACACTAATAATAAAGATATCTCAAAACTACTTTTCAACCAGTTCTGAAGAAATTTCTGAAAATTCTGGAAAATATTTCAGTTTGGAACATAGTTGATTGGGCTGGGGCTACACATCGATGTAATCAATTACGAAAATACATCCATTTGTGTTGTATGCGCCATCGCTATCTTTGAGAGAGGCAAAATGGCTTTGGCTACCAGCCCCAACACATTCCATGCAAGCATAATCGTATATCCTGTGCATTTGAAGAACTGAAATTTGACTTTAAAATAATGGTTTATTCATTTCTCCACCACCACTAGTGATTTTTTTTTTTTTTTTTTTTTTTTTTTTTAAGCTGATTCTAAGTTTAAGGTAAAATAATGTTAGCTAGCATTAACGCTTTGGACTTGATAGCTACAGTATGCTTATTTCCAAGTTAGTTCTTGCCAGTCACAGGCTAACATCAGCAACACACACAATTTGAATGGTGTTTACACATTTATTAGCTAGCCATTGTCCAACAGGATGTCAGCGTTTTACTTGTACATGAAGTTTGACAAAGAACGTCATTGCATTAAGCATTGCCCAATGTCAGTCCGAATAGCTTGCACGTACAACATGCAGTCCACCGTCTTCTATCTGATCGGAATGACGGTGTGTGAAATCAAACCCCCTCTTAAAGTAACAGTACCCATTTAGGCAGTTGCAGGTTACAAAGTTTGTGTTGTATTAGCACAGCAGTGGCACAGAGATCAGACAATACACAGTATATTCACGTTTAATAGACTATGCTTTGTTTCTTTTGAAGGAGAAGGCAAAGCAGCATGGATAACCGTCTCCAGATTTTGTCCTTATTTTTGTTGAATCTCTTGAAGTGCCAATTAAACTGATCTTAGCGCTATCTGACTTTAAGTTTGCAAAACTGTGCCCCTATTGCAGTTACAATGAAATGTTGGCATTCCAATGGTGAAAGTGTTTACTTTTTGGTAAGTTTAATTGTTAAACCTTAATTTTAATGGAGCATTCAAATATTGAATCATAAGATTAGTTTACTAATTGAGAAAATAATCACTAGATTAATCAATACAATCATCAGGTTGGGTACCCGCCTGTGAACCGCTAAATTTGTTAGTTGAATGTCTGTAAGAATGTGAGTAAAAAGAGAATGGGTGTAATGTAGGTGTTAGCATGTTGTGGCAGTGGAAAATGTGTTTCATATTCGTCTGTAGCCCCTTTTATACATCGTAAAGACAGTATTATTGCATCTTTTATTTATTAAGTTTAACTAATTCTATATAATTTTCACACTTTTTGTACAATTAGTACATTTGATCTGGTTAACCACCAGTTTTTGCAAGCAAATGACATTCTCCTAGAATAAGGACGGCATCATATCATATGTATTTTACATTTTATACATTACTCGAAAATTATCATTCACTCCTCAAAACAGTCATTAATTGCTAGCAGCCTAAATTCCGGCAAAGTGCTTAATATTCTAAGAGCTGATCTAACAGAGTAGAAAGGAGGAGACATTATTATTTTTATTTTTTTTAGAAAAAGGAGAAAGGAGGAAAGAACAAGGATTGTTATAGAGGATTTTTTGTGGATTTTGGAGAGGTGGGTTTTAAGTCTCTTGCGGAAGATCGGTAGTGATTCTGCTATTCTGACCGCTGCGGGAAGCTTATTCCACCAATGCAGCGCCAGGACAGAAGAGTCTGGACTGGGGTACTCGACTCTCGAAAATCCAGATATCAAAAGTCTGAGGGTGTACGTCCATGACGCCACTGCTTGGTATACAGAAAGGAATTTATTTATCACGATCTGCTTGTGTGTGCCTTAACCATACTGGCCATTCCTCTTCCTCCCCTTATATTGCTCTGAGCTCTATCGGTTGTCTTCTATTTCTTCTGTTCCAAACCAAAAAACAGCTTTGTAATACTGTTTTTTTTGTATTTTATTTTTTTTATTAACCATTTCTATACACAACCTGCCAATCGTATGTCTCTCTTGGAAAAAGTGTCTCCAAACATTTGATTTGTAGCCAGTCGATGAAACATGTAGCTCTTCCAGCTCTTCCTCCTCCAATATAATATGTGACTCGTGTGAGACTTGGCCGAGAGACTTGATGAGAATTGGCCACTGACAGCAGTGGAGATGAGAGCAGCGAGCGAGGTAGAGAGGAGGAATCGATCTAAATATAAAATTATTGGTCACAAATGGCCTCTACTAATTTGATACAGCCATGGAAAAAATTAAGGGACCACTGCATATTCTTATAAATATAATGATATAAATATAAAAAATGTAAAAAAGTATGCATTAAATAATTTTTTTAAATGTGCAGTTGTCTCTTAAATATTTTCCATGGCTGTATAAATAAATCAGATTAATTTTTTTCCAATGCAAAGATGTTAAATGATGGATCCAAAGTTCATCCCAAATTGTATTGCGCATTTTTTTTTAATCGGGGCAATCATATCGTGAAATTTAATGCAGTGCACAGTTGCAAAAAAATAATCAATCACTTGATGCTAATACACGTTCACATAGTAACATGACACTAGGTGTGACATTACAAGCTAAATGAAGAACTGTAAAACATCAGTGATTGGCCCATCAGCGAGCATAGGCATAACTAAATGACGCTAAAGTGCCCCTGTTCTGTCCATATGCAGGTTTGCTTACACTTCACTGTACGACCAGAACTGAACTGCTAGATTGCAACTTTTGTTAATCCTGTTCTCTGTACTTTTAAGTTTATTAAAAAAATGTTTTTCCATTTTCCATGTCCATGCAGAGGATGAATATCCTCTGCAGGTAAAATGCATTCCCTATTATAACAAAACATCTGTTTATCAGCTTGCTAGCTACAGGACTCTAAAGTACTGGCCTCCATGTATCTTCTGTCCTTTTCTCTTGGTCATGCCTTCATTATCCCTTTTCTCTTGATCTATCTGTCCAGGTATTAAAGAAGTTGTGTATCTCTCCGATAAATACCACGAGAGCCCAGAGATGACTGCCTCTAGAAGGTTGCTTACCATGGCAGGCATAGAATTCAAGTGAGTATTTGAGTATTGTGTGTGCATGAGTTTAGAGCCTATATATTCTCGGTTTGAGGGACGGAAGGAAAGCTACACCCGAACAGCTGACCTACCTCAAACAAATGGAACGCAACTGCTCAGGCTGCAAGCAAACACAGAGGGCTTACCTAGACCTGCCTACAGTATATCGGTGTAATGATTTGTAACTTGACATTCAAAAGACCTCATCCTGTATCCATCATTCACTGCAGAGATGCTTGTTTATAACAATAACGATAAATGCGCCGAATGCTGCTAGTGTATTGCTAAACTCTGTGCATCAATCTTGTTAAAAAATGAACAGACAGTAAACAAACCTTATACTTCTGCTCTAGGTTCTCCAATTTTAAAAATGTTTTTATTTATTTTTATATAGAAGGCTGGGGTCACCCTCCCCTCCAGGCCTTGATCAGCAATGTACGTTCTGGTAAAATACAAGTGGATCACAACAATGGAATGACACGGTGCACTTTGAGACCAAAATGGAACAGGCTAGGTCATTGGTTCTCAACCTGCGGCCCATCACGCATGGAATTGCGGCCTGCGATATGCCACCCACATTTAAATAACTTTCGTTTTTAAATGTATTAAAAAAAGATGTGCAGACCTACTATGTGAGCACGTAACTCATGCAATTACGCGGTTAGGGTTTGCACATGCAAGCGCGCGCTTTGGCAGAATTAAAACAGTCATCAGCAGCCATTAGTTCGGTAAAATAAGGGATCAAAATGGACAAATTTGTTGTTAGGGGAGAGAAACTAAATGAGGAAAATGTCAACGAAGAAACGCATGCAAACCAGAAGAGTCAAAGCATCAGCAGTGAAGGTCGGAGAGTGCTGGAAGAATGGAAGAACCAGTTTGCGGTCACTGATCTAGACGGGCAGCCTTTCTGTTTGCTCTGTTGTAAAGTGCAAAACCTACAATGTCAAAAGATATTTCGATACCACCCATGCAACATTTGACAAGAAATACGCGTCTGAATCTCAGGACAGAGCTCTCAAGATAACTAATCTTGGAAAAAAAATTTGATTGCTGAACTGAATATAATGCAAGCTAGTTTAAAAGTTTCCCAGGCCGTGACATTAGCAACTTTCAAAATTGCACGGCTCCTTGCCAAACATGGCAAACCATTCAGTGATGGGGAACTAGTTAAAAACAGTTTTCTGGAATCACAATGTCTATTTGATGATCTGAGCAACCAGAGCGAGATAATCCGCAGGATAAAAAGTTTACAGCTCAGTAATGACTCAGTTACACTTCGAATTTCAGAAATGTCCGAGGACTTGATAGAACATCTAAAAACTAAGCTAACCACTGCTTCAGCACTCAGTTTGGCAGCAGATGAATCAACAGACATCAGGGATGTTGCTCAGCTTTGCATTTGGGTGAATTCAGGAACGATTTATTGGCATTGAAATCGCTTCATGAACGAACAAGGGGCAAGGACATGCATAGAGCACTTAGTGAAGCATGCAAAGACACGAACATACCGGCATCCTCCGTCATCTCTATCACTACTGATGGTGCACCCTCAATGACGGAGAAACACAAGGGTCTTGTGTTGCTGAAATGTAGTACTGGGTCAAATCCAATTAAAGGAGGTTGTGAATATTGCTGCTATTAAACGATTGTTTACTGCATTTAATAAAAATTTGTTTGATTAGCTACTTGTGGTCACCACGGGAGATTGTGAGCATGTGACCTAGTTTCTGCTCCGTCATTGGCTGCAAAAGTAAACTCGGAGTACATTTTTGGGATTGGGGATTAGCGCCAACATCTGGGAATTTTTCTGCTTTGAGCGGAGTTCACTGTTCACGCTCCTACTCCGCTGTTTCGCAAAGGAAATTATTTGAGTCTTGTTGCTCTCCACACCCAGCTGCCTAGTCCTCATCCTCATCGTCGTCCGCTTATCCGTAATCGGGTCGCGGGGGCAGCAGCTCTAGCAGAGGACCCCAAACTTCCCTTTCCCGAGCCACATTAACCAGCTCTGACTGGGGGATCCCGAGGCG
>JAOEHI010051684.1:0-18161 GCA_025447815.1 Percopsis transmontana | reverse complement strand
TACATAAAAACTAATGTATTCTCCATGATTTAGTTATCCACAAGAGCAAATTTGAGAACGATGTTGTGCAGCTTTAATCAAATAGACACCCGGACTCCCGGGGGGTGCTATAATGCAATCAGGGAGTGTGTCTTTAAAGAACTCGTACCCTTTTGTTCAACTTCAAAGCGTGAAAAAGCTTCATCACTACTCAGTAGTAGGTCACAGAAAATTCTCGATGCAAACATGTAATTTCCCCATAGGTTGAATAAGGGAGATCAGTTGGCCCAACCTGGCAAACAGGCTACTTCATTAGCATCATTAGCTATATAGTACAGAAGAGCTGTTGCACCCGGTGCCGTGAGATGGGGAAAGCAGCTTATTTTTTATTTTATTTAGGCAATTCCAGGGATTTTCTCTTCTTGTGCAGTACAATTCGATAAAGTCAGACAGCAGAGCATTAGCATTGGTTGATTGATATGGATTATTAATGAGCTGTTACAGGATTCTGGCGCATTTCATTGTGTCATTGTTTCTAAATGCCATGGCATCATGCATCCTTTCATGATGATTCATGATGGCAAATATCACTTCATTAGTGAGAAGATTTCGACAATTAGATGTGGTCTGATTTAAATCCACCCATATTTCCCTCCCAAGCTGAGCCCCCACCTCCCAATCGATATCAGACTATTCAACAAGTTAAAACTCCTTGTTAAAAAGGATTTAGCGAGGAATGGAAGCGGTAGCTCCCGCGTTGGCTCTCAGCATAACGAATCCAGGGGATGGAGCAGACGGCCGAAGTGTTTACCCTGGCGCTAAGGCAACCGCTGTCCCACCCAGCGAACGGCGTGCGCTGCCACACCGAAGGCCCAGTAATGAGCTGACAGGTAGCCATGTTTACGCTCCGGTTGCCACTCAGCTCTCAGAGTCTGACGACGTGTGTTCCCCTGCAGCGCTAATGATGCTAGGCCCCGCGCTGCAGCTTTGAGTTGGAACATTACAGTGCCCGTGTACCCATGGATGTATAGGAATTATCTGTTTGTATTCTCGCAGGACGTGTTCTGTGGTGATTGTGATGTGACGCCGATATTGGACGGATGAAGCACAGTGCAGCAACTAGACAGACATTGCTCACTGAACACATTTTGGAGAGCATGGCGTAAAAAAGGACACCACTACCATGGCCATACTGGAATAAAATGGACAAAAACGTGAAGCAGATATATTGTTCATGCTTAATTGTTAAAACCTCGGAAAAGTATCAATGGCTGACACGACACAGCTAACATATCGAGAACAAATGTGGCACTGCCACGCAATTTCGGGCACATTTAAAGGATCAGTACTTTAAAATGATAGGAGCTCCTATCTGACCACTAGAAGTTAGATGTCCTGATCGTACGACTGAGGCCCTGTTTCCATCAGGTTTTAAACCATATTGTAGATGTATGCTGGAAACAGTGTGTGTCAGCCATTGATTCAGTTGATTGCAATCTGCAACCTCACCGCTAGACGCCACTAAATCCTACATACAGCACTGAAGCTTTCAGTACTTAAACACCTCATTACCAATGTTCTGGTCCTATTTGCGAGGTCAAAAAAATGGCCAACCGACAAAGAAAAAAAAAAACGGAAACTCATGCTTCCTGAGGATATGTCGGCTGCCTGCCCATGCTTGCTTGTTTGCCGCAAAATGGTTCTCATCTTGTCTGTGGCCGGTGAGTGGGCTAATGCTCCTCATTAGAAGAGTGACCTTTCCGGAAATTGCCGCTGCGCACCGCTCACAACCCTCTGATTACCTCGGTTACACTGGCTAAAATCAAATACCCCAGTCAGACTAAGAAGTCAGGGAAACACATTTCATTGATGGCTTACCGGCTTACTGGTAGGCCGAAGGGGGTTATGGTAAAGAGTCCTGGGCAGTGATGGCCACTTTCCTGGGAGACGGAAAACCAAAATGGAATCCCTGGGGTAAACAGAGCTCGTCGACGTTCAGGTAGGGCCTGAGAAGTCTGTGCTCATAGCGTCTCTGCTAATGGCAACTGATCTCCGACACATTGGAAAGAGTAAATATATATATATATCAAAAGATGAATGTATAGGCCTACTGTGTGTCCACCAGGACGCCTATTTGTGTGCATTCATTCCTATTAGCAAACTGGTTAGACCTCTTCTCGGTCTGGGCGTATACAGACCCGGCTTGATTGACATCCCTCCGACCCCACCAATGTCAGTCAATTCTAATAATATTAATAATCCTCAGTGTCAATCTACTAAAGCAGCATCTGCCTCTTCAGCACGCATCTGTTTCTTCCGATTATTACTCACCACTGTCGCTGGAATATCTACCGTTGCCGTGTCAGAGACTGGCCTGTCGGTCACCATGCTATATCACAGCTTTTTATGTTGGCTCTGTTCTAAAGCCATCCATGGGGGAGTGGCTTTAATTGCTTGTGCCACTGGGCAGGCCTAACCACCAGGGTGTGCTGGGCGTAGAGACATGGCCATCAAATACAAGTGGAACAGCCTTTTACTGCGATAAATGGTCAAACAATGACATCAGTGTCTGTGCTTTGTCTTTGACAGTCAACCTTTGTCATTAATGTTGGCCCCAATAGATACGTGTGGTGTGAGCTGGTCTTTTAAGCCGGGTTCTGTTCCACCAAGGTGGTTTTCATTGGTAAGAAATTTACAGCAAAGCAAGGCTGGTCTCTTAAAGAGCAGGTATATGTCTTTGCCATCCATAGTCAAACTCAAGCAGTATTTTTTTTGCCACAGCACAGTTCTGTTGTCTCTAGCATTGTCCATCTCCACTCAAGTTTTAAACTTTTCCAGATGATGAAAATGCTGCCATTTTAGCATCAGCATGGATGCCTGCTGTCTGTCCTTACATGGAAAATGTTTTAGTCCCACTGAGGACATTTCAGGCAGTGTTTAAGATAGCTGTTGAAGCCATATGTCGTGAATTATTTGATAAAACGCACATTTGTCCTATATTAAGGAGGTTTCTTTGGCAAAACACTTTTATGGCATCCACGGCTTTAAAGCGGCAGTTTATCTTCATTAATCCATTATTGATTTGTTAAAATGAATCGTTCTTTCACCCATCCAAGAACACTGGCAGCATTGAGTGCTCACCCTGGGAAAAACTACCAGAATGGATGCGTTTTAACTGACCAATGAAACCTGGCATCTGCTAGTAGCGGCAGCCATTTTTGTAGTCCTAATTTAACGCTCACTGCCGGAGACCTAGTCAAATGAAAGCAACCGGGTTAAATGATCCATAGCAGCATGCTCAATTTGTATATTGAGAAAGTATATAAGAAAGAGCGAGTTCTGAATATTGATGTGGATTGCACAATGGTCAGGCTCAGGCCAAAGGTTGCTTTAATACAGGCAGGAGCGAATACCGGGCCGGGCAGATCCCTGGGAAACTAGACTGACACACTAGGAGCAGGCTAAACTGTGACATCATCGCAGTATACAAGAGGAAAGGGTAAGCGACAAAACAGAAAAGAGGAGAAAGACAGGAAAAGCAGGTATAGACAAATATTAATGTGACAGGAACATATGGTATTCAAACATTTCCATTTACAGCGTTCATCAAGGTCATTGGTTT
Source organism: Percopsis transmontana (assembly GCA_025447815.1). Taxonomy (NCBI): domain Eukaryota; kingdom Metazoa; phylum Chordata; class Actinopteri; order Percopsiformes; family Percopsidae; genus Percopsis; species Percopsis transmontana. The sequence continues at coordinate 14,560 of JAOEHI010051684.1, read as the reverse complement.
CAGTTTGAAGTTCTAAACCGTTCATAAAAATACCCCCAGTTTATTAGAGTGGCTACTGCTATAAGCGTCACATTTCCAAACAGATTTCAAAACAATGGGCTGTGAGATGTATACCTGATCACACGTTAGCGAGTCTCCTTTCAAAGCTGACACGCAGAAGGTTTTTTCGAAAGCGAGTTGCCGAAGAAGATGGCAGCTGCTCGCGTACTGTAGCACACACGCACGTCTCCCAGCCCTCTGATCATCGCCGGCACCGGAGAAAATCCTGCAGGAGACACAACGTCAACTGTCTCATCTAAAAGTAAAGAGGCACCACACACTTGGACCAGTTTATGATTGCATATTAGATGATCTCACAACAGCTGAAGCCTCTGCCAATACTGGGTCTGACCGACATAGAGGCACGGCAGGATTGGCCAGATGTTAAATTATTAAAACCAGGTAGGATCCTGCGTAGGTAGGAGCGTGCGTGATGCATGGAAAATGGTACCAGGCCAGTGGTTTCCCTTTTGAGGTGAACTTTCCTTTGACCCGTCAAGGTAAGGCTGTGCTGATACATGCTATTTGAGCTGATAAAGAAGCAAATGTGTTGCCTATCCTTCTTTAATGTGCTCTGCTTCAAGGAAGGTTCTTTGCTTGACAGCGTCTCAGATGACCTTCCTTGTCTGATGAATTCTGCCACTAAAAACACGCCTCACACTTTGTAGCAGCGACAGTCTGCTACAAAGCGAGCGTTCAGTCATTCGTTTCAATGAGTGCTGGGTGACACGGAGCGACAAGGGGCGGAATAATAGTTGGCAGGGAGAGATGCCCAAACTTTACCTTTATTCAAATTTTCCATAAAATGCTATGTCTCCATCTTTGCGTTGGTTCCCACCGAAAATGGAGGAGTCGCGCTGATTGTGACGGTAGCCGGCTTCCTGTAGTTTACGATGAGTCCCTGTTCATTTACCGGGACATGAATTGTCCACAAGCGACAGCTACACCGCTAGTCGGCTACAACAAGCCACAACATCGCTGCCTGTGTGAATGCACGTTTAGACACAAGCAGAACAACCATCCATTTGGCTTGTCTAAAAACTCTTAAAAACCTGTTGTGTAATAGATATATTCTGATATAGATATAGATAGAATATAATAGATATATTCTTTCTGCTACAGCCTCCTATGTTTGACTCATTCTTATCTAAAAATAACTGTTTTTGTACACCCCAAGAATCTGCTGTGCACTCGGCTAAGAGCATTCCATTAAAAAACCTATACTTTATGCACCTTACATAAAGTATACAGAAGCAACAGTACACTGCAAAAGATCACCAATGTTAGCGTACTCGAAAGTCCACGAAATGGAATTTTCCAGAGAGTAACCCTCTCCCGGTCTCTGAATCTCTCAGGGAGGAAAACCAAACTCGGTCATAACGGCACATTGTGGTTTACATGGCCTTGAGGCAGTGTGCAGATCTACACAGGTGTGTTTTTAATCGCTAAACGAAAGTGCTACATGGAGCCTGACACACTGTAATGGAAGTTTCCAAGGGTAGAGATATGTCTGGTACTGTTAATAATGGCACACTGCTTTCAAGCCAATTAATCTACAGCTGTGACAGAAAATAGATCTGCTTTATCGAATGTGAGGGGAGGAAAAGGCTGGATTGGGGGTTTATGTTGAGAATCTACTCATGTGTTCAATATATAATTGGCAGCTAGCATTCCTGAAGAAAATACTTTTTTGCTGCAGGGTATTAGACGGCCCTTTAGTAGAACATTCTCCCATAATAACGGTGTTATTGTCAAAATGTCTGGCTGACAAAAGCTCTACAACGACTAAACGTTCCCCTGAGGTGAGAAACACCTAAAGGGAACTATTTATTATGTTTTTGGTGAGCTGTCCTCATTTACTTTCCAACTCTATATCTTTAATATTTTTAAGTGAAAACAAAGGGAAATAATTAGGTGCATACTGCAAGTGAGTATGAATCTGCTAAGTTTGGGTTTATTGGAAAATTACTGGAAGATTTCTGAGACTCTCCCTCTTTGTGTACTTTAGCTTTGTGAAACAACTGGCTGTCCCCTCCGCGAACTCCAATAAATATTTCATCACTTGTATTTTACAATGTGTGGCAACATATGCTGCATTCAGGGGCTCTCTCAGAACTGAGTGGTTTATCGGGCCCCGTTTCCTGTAATGAAGTTTGGGGGACGGCATGTTTTTTTCCTTGACCTTTGAGATCCACGAGAGATGAAGATGATGGTCGTATTATTTCCACTTCTATTTATTCATAGGTATAACAATTTTATTTCACAGAAAATAAAATTTTATGAAAAGCTATTATTTTTGCATCAGCCCTATATCCTGTCATGTATATCTTAGAGCAGGGTGCGCAATATTTAATATCACACCTGTCACTGCTAGCACTGTGTCAAATGTCTCCTCCTGCCTTATTAGCCGCCGTAAAAAAAAAAAAACACTGACCTAACATGCTTTTGTTCTGTAAAATAATAGTAATATCCCCATAGCTGTCTTGTTTATAATATCTGGGGCTCAAACTGCAGTAATATATGAATGTGTATGAAACAAAAACAGTCTTGTGCATCCAGAGCCCTTGAACCTGCAGGATCTGCAGAATGTTTCTGCAGTGAATTCTGATTCTGGTTGAATCCCAGTCCAATAAATTGCCTCAACTCACGCACAAACATCAAAACAAACGCCTCGCTCTCTATGTTGCCATCAGCTGTTCGATTTGGGTGAAAATAAAAGAAGGAAACTTGGCAGATGATAGAGAGGAGGTGGATTTGCAATTTCTTTATTAATGTCTCTCTCTCTCTCTCTCTCTCTCTCTCTCTCTCTCTCTCTCTCTCCCTCTCTCTCTCTCTCTCTCTCCCTCCCATGGTTTCATCCCCTCCATCCCTTCTCCGTATTCATGCACTGCAGTCTCCGCCAGCTGGGAGCTGGCAGGAAGCCTGCGCAGGTGGACATGGACTGAAGTGCTGTCACATCGCAGAGTATCACCGTGTTTTTGGAGTTAGTAAAGATGTTTCAGAAATGCTCATCGAGCGTTGGAGTCCTTGAGCTTGATCATCGAAACGGATCATTTGGAATGTACGCTACAATGAAAATGACTTAGTGAGTTGAATACATATTTTAGTATTTTAGTTTAGAGGTAAGGCAGCTAGGTAAATTAAATTTCCTCGAGTGTAATGGCATTCCCCAGAACTTTTTACACCAAATGCTGTCATGCTAGGCTCCATCCTATAAATATAGTGTTGCATGTACCGTAGGCTGTGCAACACCTCAGTTTTGTGTGGTATAATGCATCTGTCCTGTTCCAGCTTTGATGATGAGAACAGAATTAAGACTGTTAAAGTAGCAGTCCGAATGTGATTCACTGTTGAAAGCTACATTTGCTGTTTGGACATCCTCCTGCTTGTTACTGTTTCCAATTACACTTATAAATCGTTATTCATTCTAATTTGAGTTTTGGGCAACACAAACATATCTTGATGCAGTCTTTTCTAAGATTGATATATTTTAGCCCACTCCTGATGTGTAAAACCCCTTCTATTTGCAATTTTAATAGTCCTTATAACGCGTGACTACGTCTAACATTCCCTATTAAAGTTACATCAGACAGCAGCTCCTCACAGTTATGTGAAGGGTGTACCAGTTAGTTTGCTTGGAACATTCATGGATGGGCGAAATATATCATCATATCTATCATGTCTTACTTTTGATTGATTGATGGTAGAAGGCTGTTCATACACATCCGGTCTAAATTATTATAACATCACTGTCCTCGTACACGCCAACATCAAGTCTGTCCCACTTGCGTGAATAATGAACTAGTGCGAGGAAGAAATATTTTACAACCTTAATCAATGAAGGTTATTTTTCTCCTGACTGGAAATCCCTCACAACGCTATGCTGTCTCTAGACGTTAGCTTGTAAAGTGATCACCTTCCACCGACCTACTGTAGGTGTCGCCAAAGAGACCTAAACTGGTAAAGTGTTGGCTTGCAGCTTTAACATTGATTATACTTCTCCCATGCCTTTCGGTAATATCTTTCCCACACACACAGAGTGAAAGCATTTGATTGTGACGTGGTGATAAAGCACATATCGGCCCATACAAACCTCTCAGATTACGCCTTTTAATCACATATCCACGCCGTCCACTGGGGCACTGAGTGACAGATCTTATTGCAATGACGAGGCATTACACGAAGAGTCTGGTTGTGTGGGATATTTCCCTGGCTGCCCAGCCCTCTCTGTACAATGCATCGTAACAGCTTGAGAGAAGATGACCATGATTGTTGACGGATGAAGAAAGATCCCTAATCCACTGTGAACCCGACTCTAAATATTAGCTTGATCAATGTTAGGTATATATATTGGATGAATCTGTTTTTGGTTTTTTTGAGGAGTAGTACATTACAGGTTTATTACCTTCTCTTTTATTATAAATGTGCATAAAAGTGTTTTTCACTGGTATTTCGGATTCTCTAAATACTTTGGCCGGTGTTTGTGTGAGTCCATATCTCAAAATAGACCCGTTAAGTGTTTCAGTGCAGCTATAAACGAAGCAAGAGAATTTGGAGCTCGCAAACGATGCACACATCTCAGATGGAGCCATTGTTGGTGCGTGGCTGTGTGGGTAGGTTAATGGCAAAACATGAGGGTGGTTTTTAATCACGCAACGACTAATGAGGATTGGCTTCAGCGATAAACAGCAACACAAGCCTCTCCTTGCACCTTTATGCCTCCTTTTACTCTCTCTCTTTCTCTCTCTCTTTCTCTCTCTCTCTCTCTCTCTCTCTCTCTGCAGTCTCTCCGTCACGTAATTTGATGTCCATTATGGCTCATCACTACTGTATCAGTAATGATTTAGCCTCCCCTGAAAACATTTCAGGTTTCTGGTCTAGGTCAGGGTGATCTAGGTGGAAAGATTCCCTGAAAGAACGTTAACAAAAACGGAAAACGCAATGCACATGGGGACCACAGGATGATTCCATGAAATTATTGTTATTATTATACACGAGAGCAGAATGGCCCTGTGGCAAGATCCATTATAAGCAGAGAAAGGTCAGCCTTGACAACCCTGGTGGAGGTAAAATGTACGAAATGCCCTGTGCTCTGTCCCATCTCCCAGCTGTTACATACGACCATGTGACGTGGACAATTAAGACACACACGGTCCTCAAAGCGCAGGAGGGTTTCAGTGTGGGATGAGAGTTCACCTACCTGGTGTTTAAGGAATAAGAAATGGGTCACCCCCCCACGCTGTAGGTTAGCTGAGCAGCTAAGCGGTGGTCTGTGAGGCAGTGTGCTTACTACTGGAGCTGGCTTGGTCAGCCCACTGCAGCCACGCGCTTTAGCTGGCTGGGTTGGCGTCGCTGGTCGTCGGTGAAGCTGTTAGCATTGTGCTAACGGGCTTCTGCAGCTCAACCGCCACGCTGGGTAGACTGTAGACCTACTATTAAAGCTGTGCTACTCTGACTTCCTTGTTCGAAGCAGAAAGCCATGTGGATGCAGGTTGCCCCCGGAAACCCAGGTGGTCTATAAAAGAGCCAATGGAGGACGGGCATTGCGGATGTGTAGACCGTCCTCTCTTGGCCCCTCCTTGCAGCCGGATCCACTGTGGCCCCAACCTATACAGCCTATACAGCCTTACCCCTCCTCCCCCACAAGGGGGCGCCCCCTGGCCCTTGTTGGCTGCAGAGCTAGGTGTCGGGCGACGTGACCTGCAGCAAGAGTGTCATTGGGATGGAGAACGTGCGGTCACAGGGGTAACCTTTGTGCAAAGAGGCTATCGCTCCGCTTCGAGGCCGCTCAGAGACACCGCTTTGATCACGTTGCTCACGTTAGTCGCACGCCAACACGTGTGCTTTATGGGGCTCTGCCCAAGCGGGGTCAGTCGGTCGGAGTGTCAAATTTTCCCGGTCACCTGACAGGGTGGAGGGCCCACTCCCTGTACATATGTAATATGTCATCAGCGCCACCTTCAGGTAGGCCCAGCACGCACACACACAGTGTGTACTGTAGTGTGTCTGTGTGTGATATGTGTATATGTACCTATGTGTGTGTGTGTGTGCGCAGGTGGTGCTTTGGTGACGGGGGCTACAGGCAGGTGGAGTACAGCCCCCCCTACGCCCCACACAGTGGATAGCCTCGGAGATTACGCTGCCAGAAAAATTGACCTTTTTGTTTGTTTGCTGTAAATCCCCAACAAAATGCATAAATATTGAATGCCACTAACGACGACATTACCCGCTAACAGCATTTTCGATTAGGATACATTGTGGACTGATGAAAAGCTTGAATTAAGCGCAGTCCAAAATGGGTTGGCAGGAACACTGTGGTTTATTAATGAATCATTCACAGTGCACTGTCTGACTGTGTCTTCACCTCTGCACCACGGTGCAAACACTCCTCTGGGAGGAGTCCGTTTATTTAAACTCTGAAACATGTTTCCCTCCATTAGAGAGTGAAAATTGGAGGCATGGCACTGTAAAGAATTGGACATAAGTCCCCCAGAGCCCTTAAATCTAGCCCGTTGGACTGCAGCTGCCCAAGCTAAGAACAGGGTTTTGGTTTTTGTAAAAATGGCAGAAGAAGAAAGTACATGTATGCAACACGGTACTTAAAGATGGCCGACTTCTTTGCTCATGAAATAATATTGAGCTTTGTCTTAACTCTGGACTGTTTATCTTACTTACTTCAATATAAATCAACACTGGTGTATGAAAATGATGAAACATACCGGAAACTATGCTTGTGCTGTTTTTGTTTATTTATTTATTTTTTTATTAGTCTGATTGTTTCACTGTCTTGCAGTATGTAAGCCTGGTGATTTACAATGTTAATATACTGTGTCTTAAATTAAAAAGCTACAACGTTTGGACTTCCTATACCGAGGCAACTTGAGAATACACACAAGCATCAGAGACAGTACAAAGAGAGAGATAAACATCCCACCTGTCGTCACCAGTCCTCTGTCCCGCACTGCTCCTGCTCCTCCTCCTCCTCCCCCCCCCCGCCCAGGATGACTGAGAACCTTCCTGCCTTCACGGTCCTACGGCTCCTGGACAGCAGCATTACCTCGGTCAGGGCTGTTCACCTTGGGCGTGCCTGACTAGCGACTCCATCTCCCAGGTAATGGTGGCGACAAAGCAGGTGGAAGGCAGAATGGGATCCGGATCAGAACCGGGTTTCCTAGGAGACAGACCGGCGGGACAGGGCATCGGGCTTAACGTTACGGGAACCTGGGAAGGAGACACGGATTTCACTCCCCCTCGGCTTTAACGCACAGCTTGTTCTCAAGCAGGTGTTGGCGTACAGGCTGTCAATGCTCAGCGGGAGACTTGGAGAACATCAGCGTGTCATCAACGTAGACGAAAACAAATCGGTTCATCGTGTCTCGAAGGAGATCGTTGACGAGGGGCCTGAAAAAAAGCAGTTAATCCAAATGGCATAACCAGATATTCACAGTATCCTGCAGGGAGAGGACAAACACCGCTAGGCTGGGGACAACAGGCAACGGGCAAAGAGCAACAAAAACAAAACAAAACGTGGCTTGAAACGCAGACTGACTGGGCAGGTACCAGGTACATCTAGCAACTTGACTGTGTTGCAAGAGTCTTTGTAGGAGACTTGATTGCAGGTTGAGAAGCAGCTGGGGAGGTTCTGCTCTGGCTCCGGCACACCTGCCTCCGCTCAGGCAGTCACAGACACAGACAGAGAGAGAGAGACATCGAGAGACAGAGAGAGAGAGGGAAAGAGACAGAGAGAGAGAGACAGAGAGACACAGATAAAGAGACAGAGAGACAGAGATTGCAGGCTATGCATGACATGGTTAACCTAATGGGCAAGTGAGTAGCCTACTGTTACCGAGTCACTCACTCAATAGCTGGTCTCCGAGGAGAGTACTGTACATAAACACCATATAACAAACTGGCTTCCTGCCAAGACTGTACTAGCTATGGCAATAGCTTAGGATAAGTGCTTGCTCCATACTGGGATAGACGATGAAAGAATTTAAACAATATCAATTGAACAGAGATACGATTCACTTGCTGTCAACCGGCTCAGTGAAATAACCCGGTTCAATGAATCGGGTTTTTGGTCCGTCCGTCGACACTACTTTTCTGGTATTCAGGCTGCAATTATTTTGAGGATGGAATGAAATGTTAATAGGAAATCTATGCTGTGAAATGTATAGCTAAGTTAGCCCTGATGACATGCTGCTGACATTATGCTAACACAATGTTGTTAGCTTACCATGACTGGTGTGGGACCTATTCAGCTATTGACTCATGTACCGACTGTAGGTCTCACTGGATAGCAGCAGTCTCCTAAATGCTCGTGCATGTACATGTACATGTTTGAACCTCCTCCCCCATCTGAGTTCGACCTGGATGTGTGTTACGTCACTGGGAGTAAAGCCCCGGTGGGTGTTTCCCAGTGTGCACAAACATCTGGTCAAGGGCAGATTACCAAGCACTGTGTGGCCATAGGCCTTGTGAGAGCATGTGTGTGTGTGTGTGTGTGTGATTTAAAAAAAGAGAGAGAACAGAGGCATATGCACATGGATGGCTTATTCTCCTTAATCATATTAAGCTGGATGATTAGATGCACCCATTTTGTTTTCCATGAGGTGCAGAGGACCAAATCCTATTGGATATTGGCCTAATCAGCTCTGCGGCTTTGGTGGGACTCTGCGTATCTCGATGCGGGCCAGGATGAGAGCGCTGGTAATGTAGTGTGTTGACACTCTACATTACCAAATCACAATGAAGTGCTCAGCCCACATGAATGGTTCATGAGATTAGCCCCCCACAGCATTATGCAGCTCACCTCAGATGCATGCGGTAATTCCCCCCCAAGGAAGTCCAATGGTTCCATAATGCACAGAATCATTAGGAACATTTAGAGGGCCGGAGACACGAGAACGCAACGCATCGATGAATAAAAAAACGTCGCCACGCACTGCTGTGTTGCGTTAAAGGTACCGTGCACACCTCCATTTACAGTAGAACCCCAGATTCCAGCCCGCTGCTGTATCACTTCATCCTTCATTCCAGCTGATATTAGAGAAGATTTAAACATTCACTGTTACTGTGGCCTTCGTGGCGAGTGCTGGGTGGGGGCGAGGGGGAGGGCCTGTCAATCTCACCCCCAATACCTTTGAGACAGTCCTCCTCTTCCTCCAGCTTCACACACAGAGTAGGACTTGATCCTGGAGCACATGGATGAAAAGGCTCTCATGGTCTTCTCTGGCCAGGCCCGTCTGAAACGTGCCCATCTCATCCCCTGGCATGTAAGATACACGGCCGCGGTGAGACACACCTCAATACCCTCCGTGGGTCGATGCCAGTTTAGTTGTTATGGTTTCAAACTTTTCCCCGAATCATCACATTCTGTTTTGGGCTTTCTCTAAACATGCTGTGTTTTGGCAGCTTCAGAATTCATTGGCGGAGAGATGGCAGTCTCTTTTTAAAGTGCTTGCTTTAGACATTTTTCATAAATACTTGTGAAGCTGCGAAATCCAGCGCAGGTTTGGTGCAAAGTGAGTGCTGGTATCTTGACTGGCAGCCTTGTTTGGACTGCTTTGTTTGTTTGTTTGGGGGCCATTGGCCCCCATTTGGCCTTTTTATTGTGTCCTGGACTGCACCCGCGCGTCTGATTGGAGAAAGTCGATGCTAATTTCCTGCCTGCCGATCACAACACACAGGTAAGTTAACCCCAGTTCTGAACAAAGCAGTTCAATGTGCATCCTTAATGGCCAGCGCCTCAGAAAGGTCATCCAATGAGCAAAAGGTCTGCCCTTGCGCCGGCATCATGAATAAATTTGTGACGTACAGGGAAAAGCTGAGTCTGAATTCCTTAGTATGTGCTATAGTATGCACCACTTAAATATTATGTACAACATCCTATACACTATGTAGAATGCAGGAACCTTGCGTACTTTATCCCTCAAAGAACACGTTTCCTTCTGTTGTGAACAAGAAATAAGTCAAAACACGTTTCCTGTCGCTTCACCGTATAGAGACTTTGAACGTGGCCCAAAGGATTGAATGGGGGTGAATGGTAACAGAGAGAGGCGTGTTGTTAACAGACCAGCGTGAACGTAACAGTCTCAACTGAACGTGGTTCCTTGAAAATGTGAAATTTGAGTTACCATCTAAAACAAACAAATAATTGTTGTGTTTCGTGTGTGTGACAGACCAAATTCACTTTGGACTGACTGGCTTCCTATCACACCAGCCCGCTCCTCCTTTTGAAGCAAGCTGTTCACTTCAGCGCCGTTTCAGTCCAGTGAACGTAACCAAACGCACGGCACCAGCTGACGGGCAGACGGGCAGACACAGGGCTCTGACACAGAGATAGAGAGCAAATTGACAGCAAGAGACGGAAAGACAAAGTGGATAAGCGTTTTTTGTGTAACACCTTTAGCCCTATCCTGACATCCGGGGGGCTCCTCCGCGGCGAACTGTTTCAGCCCTCTCACACAGACCCCTGCCCCGAGCCACGAAGTCATATTGTGGTCACTGAAGTTGTGAAGAAACAAAGTCTCATTACTCATGATAAAAAGTCGGGGGGGGGGGGGTTCTGACGAGACATGGAGAGTCCAGTGGAATTTGCATTAGAAGCTGACGGAGAGATGTCCACAAGCAGGCAGCGAATCCTCGTTCTCCCTCTGTTCAGACCCCCGTTATCTCTGAAGAACGTTTGCTATAGGAGGATTAAAGAGAGAACATTGCATGTAAAGCAAATGCAGCTTTCCCTTTGCATAAATCACATGCAATTCTCCACCACCTATCTTTCTTATATGCCGTATATATATATTGTACACACTGAATACTGCTTGGAAGAATCGGATGTAAGTATTATAAAGTGCAATATCTTATCTAAAATAATATATATCCTCCATAAATAAACTCAAGACTGACCACAAGTGACCTAGTATTCAGTTACTGCATGTGTAATAATACATTGGACGATGCAACCCACCTCTCTCCATTGGCACACAGCCTCAATCTGAGGTTGAACCTGCCTCCTCCTCCGAGGTTTTTAGATTTCTGAAGGCTCCACCTGGTTCCGCAGTAGCTCTAACCCCCCCGATCATTAAACTAAGCTAAACCTAGGACTACCATAAACCATGTCTGAGCAAGACTAACACACTCAATCTGGTTTAAAGCTCCATTTTATTCCAAGAACTGCAGTCTTATTAATCCCTGTAGTGGAAAGGGCCCCATCTCATGTTGTATTAAGACAGTGGATAAGCGGTGTGAGCTATCCATGCTGCTGCACTGACCGGTTTACATTCGATCACAGCAACTTAGTAATTAGCGCTGCACCCCCGTAACAACACTCCTTGACCGTTACTCAGTGAAACAGGTGTCCGGGTACGGTCGGTTTCACTAATAAGGAGTCTAACCTCACACGCGACAGCTGCTCAATGCACAAGAAAGCGGCTAAAAACTAAAATATTTGCTCCAGTGTTTGCATCCCTGTTTGCATCCCTGTTTGCATCCCTGTTCGCATCCCACGCTTCCACCGCCTCACATCTGCCTTTTTGCCAAAGATGCTAATCCGCCAAGCATCCGGGCCTTTTCCGCAGATGGAGTCCCCGTAATTAGTCTCGTTCTCCCGTCATCAGCGTGACGGTTGGATAAAACCAGGGGGGGGGTTCGCGGCAGCTTCAGTCCGTCATGCCGACGTGTGTTGGCATCCAGATGGAGCCTGCAGGCTCAGAACCACCGGTTGTCAGGCACTGCTAAATGGGCGTGAGGCCCTGCTGTGCTCTGCTTTCAGACCTAACAATCTCCACTGGCGACTTTAGGGGTTTGTAAAGGGGCCATGGCTGATGGGGCTTTGGTCTCTTTGGTCAGCCAGCGGAAAGCAAGCTGGAAAGACCCTGTATGTGTGTGTATTGCGTGTGCGTGTGTGTGCGTGCGTGTTTGTCTCCGAAACCAAGTGAACACAGTGAGACACAGTGAGGCATCTTCTCACACCTGGCATTAAAGCCGCCATCTGTCACTTTCAGGTCATTTATTTTGGCGACACCCACGGGGAGCTTATACTCGCTGTTTAAAACCACTTACTGTGTTCTAGAAGTGTCGCACCCAGACACCTGATAACAAATCAGAACTTTTGAAATGGACAGCCTTTTATGAATAGTGAGTTGGCTGCATAATTGCTGTATTACCTCAATCAGTTATAAATGTCAACTAAGCTAACATTCATTTACATGATAAAGTTAGATAATATAACTTGAAGATACACTCCTCTATTGCATTATAGCCCCCACCCCCCGAGCTGTGGGAGAATGTGCAAGTGGCTGTATGGGGGAGGGGTAGAGCACGGTGTGAGCCTATCAGTAGTGTAGGGGGAGGAGCAGAGAACACCTCAACAATTCTAGGTGGAATGGGCACATAAGTGTCAGGCCTAAAAACATGTTTTGACACATCCAGAAGGTGTCCCGATACCGTTTAGCTTGACATGCCACTGCTCTCTCATCATGCATGCAGGGAGCTGGCTATGCTCCTAATCGTGCGCGTCACGGGATGCTATGGGCACCGGCGTATGTTTCCGGAGGCCTCCCGGAGATGCAAGCCAGCAGAGGTCCGAGTGAGTCAAAACCAATTACTGGAATCTTCTCACCCGGCAGCGGCCGGTTTAGTGGGATGGAAGAGATTCTCTCAAATTGGCCTTGTTGATTTTCCGCGTTGATTCTCCCCTCTAGGTCGATGCCTTCCCTGAGTTCCCTTAGGTCCGCTCCCTTTCCAGGGTTAATCGACGACAACGAGGACTCCGGGGGATTTGTGAAGAGCCTGCCTTCTAATCCTTTCACATTGTGGGAGATAAACCCAGGCCTGGTGACAAGATCTTGACTTAATTTGCTGCAGATTATCAGAGCCTGTGTCACTCCAGCTGGTAAATATGCATGGACTCACTATGGACAGTCCAAATGGAACAGACATCAGAATCTAATATTATTCCACACAGAGCAGGGAAGTGATGAATACCATAGGATAAAATATTAGAAGCTTCCTTTCCTCCACAAACAGACATTTGTTGTAAGGTTTGTAAGGTAGGCAGGAGTAGACCTAGGCTTACTGTAAGATACTGTAGGAATATTTTGTCTGACTATTTTGCCAATTTGAATATATCTAGTTCTGAATTGAATCCCTTTCCCTGCAACCTCACCAAAGTGTTTAGAATATCCTTTAATTTTTAATCCAGAATGGAAATGTATCTCAAATTAAACCCTACAATTAGATAGTTTATTCCAAATTAACTTCAGAATGCATACTACAGGATAGTCTAGTGGTCTGGGTGTTGGACTCCCAGCCAGTAGGGGGCAGGATAGTCTAGTGGTCTAGGTGTTGGACTCCCAGCCGGAAGATCATGGGTTCGCGCCCCATTGTTGGCCTACCTGTAAGCATCCTTCAGCAAGATGCCTAACCCCCTATCTGCTCCATGTAATTGTAAGTCACTTTGGATAAAAAGCATTTGTACTACATGTAGAAACATCAATCAGCTTTGTAAAACTGTTGGCTTCTGCTTTCATACATACCACAAGTTTTTTTACCAATCGTTATATTCGCACACACCCAAGGAGACAAAGTAAACGTGGTATATTTCTCAGTCTTTTCAGACCTAATGGTGATTGTACGGGATTGCCAGACAGTAATTAATAAATGTGATTTAATTGATGTGCAGCGTTCCTCTAATGTAATCTAATCTTATGCTGCCTCATGTCCATGGCCCGGGGCGTTTGATTCTAGCTCCTCGTGTGACTGAAACCCTCATCTCTCCTGAGTGTGGCATGTTCTGGCTTGTGTACTCGAAAATAAAATTTGTTTGATGTTTACAGAAAGCCTGGGGAGACTTCACTGAAATAAGATAAAGAGTGAACCGTGTAGATCCAACAAGACACTGGGTAAATGAATGGCAAATGGTATAATTCTTGTACGTAATAATGCTTCTTTGATGGGAAAAATGGTAAAATGAATGTTTGTCATCCTCTGTTTGTTTACAAAGTTTGTTTATGAAGTTTGTGTCCGTGGAAAAACGCGTGTGAAATGTTTGTTGTATTTATGTTTTCAATACAGTTTTCACGGTGCTAAGGTGACGATGGATGAAATTAATGCTGGTCTGGTACACTAAAGAAAGGCCACCTTGTGCATCACTCGAGACTCTCTTTTTGGATCCAAGGGCTGCTACATGTTCGAACTGGGCAGAGCACACCGTCACAACCCCCCACAACCACTCTCTAAACAGTGGAACAGGCCTGGTAGGAAGCCCGCCATCTGCTTGGGAGAGACTGGGTGAGGACTGCTGTTCTCCCTGGCAGTGGGAAAAGGAGGTGACAGTGGACACATTTTGGGGCTAATTCAGAAACGCTGTCGCTGACAAGAATATCACAAATATCACTGTTATCACTGTTTGTGATATTCATGGACAGGATATCGAGGCGTAGTCGAGGCGTAGTCGTGGTGGGGAGGGGTTGCAGTTTGGTGGGCTAGGGATCTCATCGCTGCTTTTTGCAGATGATGT
>JAOEHI010051683.1:0-18162 GCA_025447815.1 Percopsis transmontana | reverse complement strand
TGGAGCAGGTAGGGGTTAGGCATCTTGCTCAAGGATGCTTACAGGTAGGCCAACTCTGGGCCTCAAACCCACAACCTTCTGGCTGGGAGTCCAACATCCAGACCACTTGACCATCCTACCCCCACATACACGCACGCACGCACGCATGCGTTCCCTTGCTCTCCCTTGCTCTCCCTTGCTCTCCCTTGCTCTCCCTTGCTCTCCCTTGCTCTCCCTTGCTCTCCCTTGCTCTCCCTTGCTCTCCCTCTTGGCAGCCTGCCACGGCCGGGCCCTGTTCACAGACAGCTTGTGACAGAAGCCGGCGCAACAGGAATATTTTCCAAGAAGTTGCCACAGTCACTGTACCCTCCGGGAGCGATGCCAGGGGCTGTGTTCCATAATCAGGTCAATCAGAGGCCTGGCCACCTGCACAACACCAGTTCCCGACCCCCTCCGACCACCAGGGCCACCTGGGCAGAGGGCAGCACGTACACCTGCTCTGTCTCTGTTTGTGCATTCACATAGCGTGTATGCCTGTCCGGGGTGTGTGTGTGTGGCAGACCTGAAGCAAGAAGAAAAGGTGTTTCACTGAACTTGACAAGCAGGATGGAATGAGACAGAACTCCAAGTCAGGGGAACAGTGAATGGCCGCTCTGTGCCGTTACATGTGGGGCTGAAAACGGGACCAGACACTGAAACATTTTTGTATTTTTGATAAACGTGAGAAGAAAGGAAAAATTAACTTGTCAAGTTGCCTGGTTCTAAAAAAAATAAAAATAACAAAATGTAAAACCTGAAGAAAGAAAGCTTGTACTCAAACTTGGGCTCAACAATTGGTATATTACTCCACGGCACTTCAAACGGACCTGGTTTGAGTTGGTTTATGTTCTGATACTGTGACCAAAACCCCCCTCAAGGCCAACCCGGAATGAGAAGGAATACTAAAAAATCTGTACAAATGTAAAGTTCTGCAAGTCAGTCAGCGTTGGTTGTATATTTGTTTGTGTGCATGCACTGTGTGTGTGTGTGCGACATTACAATATTGATGTGGGCCCCTTAGGAGAGAACACACAATTTTAAGTAATAGAAAGCCTGTTAAGCAGTCACGGTGTATTATTTGCTGTCAACACTTCATAAGAACACTCCAGATGTCTGACAAAAACAATTCTGCATTGTTGTTGCAAACACTTGGTTTGTGAGGTTGAATGAATTGCATTTTTACGTTCCCCTCTTCATTAATTAATCAATTCATTTATTTAAAAATGTATTTGTTTTAATATTCGGAGCATGTAACGTCCGTTATCCTCCCGTTCATCCTCTCCGGTGCACCGGCTGGCAGTCGTCCACTCACCAAACGCACCAAACGCACCCGAGCACCGCGCTTGTCTTCACTTTGTCAATCACTCATCATGTACACCTGTGGGGTGGTTGGGCAGTCGGGCTGCCAGCCATTGTTTGCATTGTTGTTTCTATGTCGGCTGTGAGCCAGAACTCACTGTGTATAAATATATTCATTACATAAATACATTCAACACTTTGCGCATTTTCGTGTTGGTCTGCACCTCCACTCACCACCTACTCGCATTACAGAGCAGCAATGTAACGTAGCTCACAAATAGAAACAGAAACTCGCAGGACTAAACAACAAATTAATTATTATTGTGTAAAATCAGTCAGTCGGTATGAATACAAGTGTAGTAAATAAACCAAAACAACTGTGATGCTCAATGTGCCCTTCATTCAAAGCTTTTACATATTTCCTACACCGTGAAAGAAAATACAATCAGTTGGGATGAAGAAAAATTAAATAGCCATAGGTTTTCCACACAGGGGAACCACCTCACCATGAATAATTGCTAGCCTGTGGAACACTGGCTGCATACTCTGGGTGCATGGCTACATCACTATGAGTGCGGCTACATGAAGCTAATCCTGTGAAGTTATTATTAGATTAATTTATATTGGCAATATGCAGCGCATAAACAGTAACTGTACTGGGGCAGGATAGTCTATAGTAGTTGTGTTTAATCTTGACACTTTTCTTTTAGGGGCCCTTTAGCAAAATGCCTAACTATGTACCTACTGCTTTTTACATATAATTGACACCTGAAGATAAAAATGCCTCTAAATTGTAATCAAACGCACACAAAGGGACTTTTAACGATCCCTAAAACAGGTTGGGGAATTGGTGACTTGTCAGAGAATGGATATATGTTGTATGTTGGGGGTCAAACCTCTCGTAGCGTCCAGACTTTCTCCAACAGCTAAATCACTTAAATAATTGTGAGCAGAAAGTATTTCCTGTGTTATCCTGATCCGAGGAAAGATAACAGTTTTGGATGTATGACTCAGGAGAGTACATTTGGCTATTCCTGTCTGCCCACATTGATAGAGCATTCTTGAAGGGGTCGGCTGTAATAGGACATAAACATTCACCTGGTGTGGAACATTCTCCAGTAGTGTCTGATATGTCTTACCCTCTTCAGCACAGCCCTGCAGCACACCAACTCTCTGTAGCACAGCTAATGAGCAAGCTGCAGGTTCTGTGTGTGTGTGTTCTGCTACCCTATTTAACACATTTCCTTGCTGCTTTCCCCTAAGTGCTCCACATATACCCACACTGTCATTGTTGGTGCTGGAACTTATCACATTCGCAACTATAACTCTGAAGCAGCCCAAATTAGAAAGAGATTGAATGCCGTATTGTGACACCCAGGAGTGCAAAGATCACGAAAAAATTTTAACTACTGCTACAATTTCTATCAAGGCTGGGTATTTGTTTAAGAAATGAGTTAAGTTTAAATAAAATAGTAGCTAATGCTAAAATAAATTATTGCTACTGTACTTAATCACCGGAATAAAATAATACTATACTGTAGGTGTTATGAATCGACCTAAACTTTCAACAAAATAATTAATCATCTACCCATGGATACAAATTTTGCCATGGCTCTTGAAACAACACGTTATTTTTCATGATCAGATATTAAATACGTATTGGGCTGGTATGGTGCTGTCTCTGGACAAATTACGCTTATGTCAAAGACTTAATTACTCAAGTAAATATATAGTAGATAATAAAGATAATAAAATAATAAAAGGATAGCTTATCAATGCAGCATTCCTCTCAAAATGTCATGCACTAAGGACTCCTCAGCACAAGTACCTGACACCAATCTGTACAAGGCGGTCACAAACCAGGGTGGGACCCAAGCGCAGACACAAGACAGAATATGGTTTCTAGATAGATTTATTACGATATACAATAGGGGGTAACAGGTAAAAGGTGAGGCAGATTATTGGTCAAAGGGGAGGGGCCAGGGACTGGGAAAGGGAAGAGGACTATAAAAG
This sequence comes from Percopsis transmontana, assembly GCA_025447815.1. Lineage (NCBI taxonomy): Eukaryota > Metazoa > Chordata > Actinopteri > Percopsiformes > Percopsidae > Percopsis > Percopsis transmontana. The sequence goes on along the minus strand of JAOEHI010051683.1, from coordinate 14,832 downwards.
GGAACATGGAGAGGACAACGGAGAAAATGGCACACATACAAGACACAACATGGCAAGGAACCACAAACATTCACCCACATGAGGAGACATACTCCTACAACATAGCTACCCACAATAAGTGCTAAGATGAAATGATCCTTTATGTGCAAACAGACTAACTGGATCAAATCAAGCTGACACAAGAGACGGAGCATAGATAATCATCACACTTAAGGGGCAACAGCGTCCAAAAAATGATCCGCTTTTTAATTAATTGTGTATTATCAAGTGGGGGTGCAACAATTAGAATTAAAACACATTAAAAATGTGTTTTAACAAATATTTTGATTATTCTGACGTTTACTTACTTGCCAGCCTGTTCCTGCAGCTATACCCAGAATGCATTATTGTGCTTAAAACTACAAGGCGTGTTTGTGAGCCTGTTCTATGTGTGTTGCTGTTGTTTACACTGTTGTTCCCATCAGCTGTCTCTGTAGTGTCTTATTTTATTCATAAATTTTCCCCGGGTTGTCAGTATGACTGGCTAAACCGGGACACTGGCTTTATGTCAAAACCACTAAAAGTATATGTAGCATTAGCGTCTACACTCTATATGCGCTGGGGGGATCTGTGGGAAAGGCAGGAATAAAGGTCAGGCGAAGGATGCGTATCGAGCTGTGGTGAGGAGACAGGCCACCGGCGGTGGTGGCATTGCAGGATAATTGTGTTCAGCATTGTCTGTAAGTGTCTAACCTTTACGCACCAGGGGAATGCTGGTGGGATTACTTGATTTTCACACTCACTTTTACCCTTTTCCACTGCGACTCCTGCTGGGTCGTCCTCCAAGGGCAAGTGACTTTGTCGTGGAGATGTTAATAACGTTTGTTTCTGTAATGAGCGGGGCTTGGGGTCTCCCAGTGCGTTCCTGTGTTGGGCTGAATGCAGCGTGGGGCGGTTACATTGCAGAGGATCAGAGCAATTAGAATAGGCCCCTATGGTTGAGGTGTGTGGGGTTAGGTTGAGCAGTATTCATTTAAAGTGGCATTCCACAATTATTACACTGTATAACTGCATACATGTACCGCAAGTGCGTATGTAGGCTACAGTTTGTAAGCATGCATTTCATAGCATAATTTACAATGAGGTAATTTAGCAGACGCTTTTATCCAAAGCGACTTACAATTACATGGTGCTATTACATACATAGCAGGTAGGGGTTAGGTATCTTGCTCAAGGATGCTTACAGGTAGGCCAACTCTGGGGCTCAAACCCACGACCCTCTGGCTGGGAGTCCAACAGACCACTAGACTATCCTGCCCCAGACCACTAGACTATCTTACCCCCATAATTGAATTGTATAACTCCATGTGCATATTTTGCCTTCCCAAGGTGACCTTCTCCTATGGCTGCACTCACAGAAATACCCAGGACAGCAGGAGAACACCGCTCTGCTTACAGGAAGGAGCTGCAGGACTTCAGCAGCTGAAGGTCAGACATAAATCATCTCAGAGGCAGCCACGTCGCATGGCGACGGTCTTTACTGTGGCACCAGGCCACAGACTATTCTGACTGCACTTGACTTGAGTAGCCTATAAATCAGACAGTAAAAAATACATTCAAGTTCATAAGGGCAACATGTGTAGAGACCAAATAATGCATTTTAAAGTTAACCAAAACACCTATGTAAGAAACCCTGAAATAAGGCTCAGGCTGAAAAACAAAACACTTCAGTTCAGTTGGAGTGTTTCCTGGAATTATCCATGGGTCTACTTTGACCCCCAACCTAGCTTGTTTTTCCTCGGGAGTGCTAGCAACCATTTATCAAAGGAATTAGGCTGTTTTAAAACAGAAGGTCAATGACGTGTTGTAATAATCCAGATGACAACGGATAATAGGAACCCAAGTGCGGGATTTTTATTGAGAGGAGAATGGCAAAAGAGTCAGAAGGGCTATGCAGGAGACGTTGTTCAAAACAGGCAAGGGTCAGGCGATCGGTGTCATAGTAGTAGGGGCAATCCAAAATCCACACCAGGGAAGCAAACCAGGGTAGAATACCCGAACAGACTGGAGTAACAAAAGACAAGCCAGGATGGGAAAAAACACCGGCAAAGACAAAGGAACAACGACGGCTCAGATAGAATAAACTCTCAGAACTGTAGTAAAACTAACAAGACTTAGCTCCATGTGAATGGAAGTGTCTGGTATAAATACTATGACTAGGAGTGGTTTGATTACGGGCATGTGTGCAGGTGTTTGTATGTACTGTTTACTGTACAAAGTTTGTGTCTTCTTTTTGTACTGATAAGAACTGTTTATAAAAATATATACAAAATCATTACAAGAAAAGGGAACTTTTACAAAAAATGTTTTACATCAGATTTGAAGTGACGACATTGTAAGGGTGACAAGTAAGCAGGTGTAAACTCTATTACAAAATAAACTGCATGGTGACCTTCCTGTGGACATTTACATTTACAACATTTAGCAGATGCTTTTATCTATAGTAATTTACAATTAGTACATGTGTCAATAGCTGAATAGTTCCTACACCAGTTATTGTAGGCAAACAACATTCTGCTAGAATAATGACAGCAGCATTAGGGCTAAATTAGCCTAAATTCCATGAAAGTGCTACATTTTCTAAGAGCTGACCTAAAAGAGAAGGATTGTTTTGAGATAGAAGATAGCCTGACCAACCTGAGCATTGCATTTACTGCACTGTAAGGGTCTGGGAGCGGAGGAAGGTTGTCCAGCTAGTGTGACAGATGGAATAATTGGTATTACCAGTAAGTCGCAGCAAAAGAGTAACATTCCATGGGTTAATATTGAGTCATTTTGGCATTTATATGTTAATGGTATATCACGTCAGTTGCAACAGTTATAGTAGTAGATTTATGATTTCTTATTTTTCATGTGTAAAATGTTATTCCAACACCAGCAGCATTAAGTGTGAACGAGTGTTGTAGTTACTAGAGGGCTCCAGCAGGGGGAACGTAAAATGGTTGAGCGATGTTATGGTGCACGTCGCTGCCTCCCTTCAGTCATTACATCCATGATCTGAGGAAAGTTTGTGTCCCATCTTTCATACAACTACTCCCCTTTTAGGGCTTTTACACTAGCAGAGAGTTGCAGTAGTCTAGGTGGGAGATCACTACACCTTGAACCAGGAGCTGTGCCGCTTCTGTTGTGAGGAACAGCCTTATCCTTCTGTTGTAGAGGGAGAAGTTCGTGGACAGAACAAGAAAAAAAAGAATACTCCATACTATACTCCAATACTCCATCTGCAGATCAATACAGTGAAATGTAAATGTTAACGCATAACTACAGAACAAAAAGCTACTAGGAGTAGTTTGGCTCTAAATATGGAGGCAATACTTGGAGAAAATCTGAAGGCAGACTGGGGCAATGCTTCCCCTGGGGGTTGGGTTCTATAGCTTTTTTTAGATACTGTACGTTATTATGAGGAGCAGAGCGGAATCACACACAAAACTAACATCCAAAATGGCCTCCACACACCAAGCAAAGGTGGGGACTCACTATATCGCTAGTGTTTGAATGCAGCGTAGTACAAAGAGGGTGAGCCTTCAGAGAGGTGAGGGAACATGCGTTTTCCAAGTCAATATAAATCATCTCTGATACAACAGAACATTGTGTGCTTTGTCATAATGATTTTACTGCATTGTACAGTATGTACGCATGTATGTTGATTTTACTCAACGCTAGATGAAATACATTTGGAATTGTTTTGTTTTTAACCATATAATAAATAATAAAAGTAAAAACAATTTAATTTAAACAATTTTTTGTTAGATCTCAGCATGTTGTATTCAGCAAAAAAGTCTCTCATACTGTATTAATTATCACGCTGTCAGTAGCTGGTGTTTCATGCCGTCATATAGTCTTGTTGAAGTCCATATGGGGGGTATTTAAGCCGAGTTTATATATCCCCATACCTGTTCATCGTGAACAGGGCCTTGACATGAGTCATGCAGTATGGACTGCCACCCATGAGCTGAGTCACTCCACTGGCTAGGGAGGGGGCGGGACATGTGAATTACAGAGGAGTTGATGTGACAGCTGCTAGGGTCAGATGAATTCAATAGTAAACGAGCGACTTAGAGATGCTCACAGGTGTGCTATGGGCAAAGTGTTGGAATGTATTCCATCATAAAAAAAACTATTTTTAGTCCTTTACCCCCCTCAGCCTCTTTCAAATATCTAGTGTGTGACGAGCATTGCCCTCGCATGCCAGATCGAGAGATGTGGTGAATAATCCTCTGTATGATATTGGCAAGAGTGCTGGTTTACCATAATCCCAGGACGTTGGCTGGACAGCCAGATCACCATGTGGAGAGGCCCAGTTCTAATCCAAGGTCACTTTATTGTCCCTACCCTGAGCTCAGTATTGCGTTACATAACAGTGTTTGCATTTGGGTGACGATTGTTAAAAGCCACATAAATGCGGCTATCAGGATTAAGGATTTATTGGTCACTTTCTACACCTGTTTGTGGAGAATAATTGGATATTACTTGGATATTGCATCACGCCGTGAACAGAGATGGAGGATAAGGCAGCTAAAGCCATTTATTGCAAAAACAAATGAATGAAAAACAGGAACAAATATTCCAGACGTTCTCCTGTAGGAGTCAAGGCAAATGCTGGAGGAAAAAAACAAGAGACGAGCAATGTCATAAAAATGCTAATTTAAGGTAATTGTGTCAGAGACAGAAAAGACAAAACAAACAATGCCAGATTATCTTGTCTCTGTTCTTCAGAAAGAACAAACTTTGTAGAAAAGTTTATACAGTGGATTCTGGACCAAATCAAACATTAAAAATACAAATTTGTAATGTTTTTTTACACATCAATCATATACAGTTTCAATGTCATATATACATGATCAAAATATCTATTAGTTTTACTAAAATTAGAGTTCCGTATTCACATTTTAATTGAATAAAAATGAGATCAAAAGGATGCATAGTATTTAACCAACACTAACCCCGAAAGAGTGGGATCCTTTAAACAGCTGACTATGAATAAACTCAACACAATTTATGACCGTTTTGTGGCTGAATCACATATTCATGGACAATTATGTTCATGTGAAGTGCAAACGGATAGCGTTTCTACACCGGGCGTCTCCATTCACTCAGTCATATAATATGTACTAGTAATCAAATAAGGGCACAGGTCTCATTTTGCAGGCAATTAGATATATAATAACTAAATAACCAAATGTCTTTCATGTTGTAGAGAATGAGTTATGAGGTAAAAGCATGGAATATACATGTAAATATTGTGCACTGATCCTAAATAACACAAGCGTCGATCAGACTATTTATTCTATTGGAAGCTTCATTAGGAATGGCCTGGGGATCTAAAGGATATCTGTGTTTTCAGATAGACAAATGTTTGAGTCGGTGGGGACAGTGCAGTGCCCATTGTGGAGGATGATGGTAGAGTGTGGGCAAGTTCACATGCTCTATCTTTAAATATCCTCCAAGTCACTGTGAGTCATCACCTCAGACTTTTCCCAATCAGCGATGCTGGCCGCAAATGCTGACAGGTTGGTGGCCTGACAGTTTTTGTCACCATTCGTGCGTGTGTGCACACGGAGTGGGATCATGGCAGAGATGCACAGACCATTGAATTGATGAACAGGCGTAAACACCCCCAGACAGACACGTCTTTTTACAAGCATGTCCATTGTCTCTGACCAAAATGCAAATGCTTTACTTTTTGTAATAGGCAATCTCAGTTGTACTGCCTCACTAATATTCATGCCACTAAAACAGGGCAAGTAACAACCTTAAATCACCCAAAATATGCAATTTTCCACTAATTTTCCAATGCCACGTGTCTGCAAAAGACACGTGTGTTGCGTTAGTATTGGTTTTGGGTCGGCAAGGTTTGAAACTGAAATTGACCAATGTGATCCATGAGTGAAACATGTTGTTCCATGCAATGATCATCTATTTTGGCTGCCGTTTCCTCTGCTTACTGCTGAAAAATAGGCCCAGGTCAATTTTGTCAGGAGTTATCCTTTAATTACAAATAAAACAAGTTGAATGTGAGTTGGGGTTATGGGTCTTAAACCAGACACTCAACAACTGAGTTATAAGAGTGCTTTGTATTGTCTGTTAAAAAAAAACATCTTAAAACCATTTAACCATTTTTTGAACCATTTTACTGCCACATAATTTGTCAGGATTACTAGTAGTTCAAGTTGTGTAACTACTCACACAATCTTACACATTTATGGCGCTTTGACAACCTCTTATGTAAAGGCAATAGAGCACCATCCATTCACTCAAAGGGAAACAAATGAATATATGTGCCTGTGTTTTCATCAGCTGTGAGTCATCATTGAATGAAAGGCACTACAGTCATGTTGGCCTTCTCCCGAAGGACACCCCGTCGCTTTTCTTTGTGTGTGTGTGTGCGTGTGTGTGTTTTGTGGGTGGCAGTGTGATTCATTATACCAACGCACCCTCATCTGCAGACTAGATTAATTTGATAAAGTTCTGAGCCCATTTGTTATGTGGAGAGAGAGAGGGAGTGCATAAATAAAACAGAAATTGAAACAGAAATGGATGGTTTGACTACCTGATGAAGTGTTTATTAGAGTTGTCTGATATACAACTAAATTCTGCATTGCCATACGTAATGTGAATGTGAAGTGTTTGTCCCACTTATGTTTTATGGAACTGGGTTCACATGAACTCTGAAATCAATAATTTTCTTTTAGCTTTAATCCTTACTGAAAGTTGTCCACCAACTTGCTGTATTAGATGCAAGAGCCGTTATAATAGGTAGATATAGAAGCTTTGTATAGAGTTTGAATGCTCAGTGTATGAATTTGCTAAATGACCTTTTGGTTAATTAAAATTGCTAACACCAGGATTCATCCTAATTATCTTGTCTTTGCTTGTTTGCTCAATCCCTATATACCCCCCTTATTTACCGAACCATAGGTAAGAGGTCAGATAAGTGACATATTCTTCAGCTTATCAAACTAACTGGGGTGAATCTCATTTCATTATTGACCACCCTCCACCCAATCCCACTACTTAAAGGTCAAAGCCTATCCTGTATACACGCCTCTCAAAGACTCCCACCTGGGGAGACCAATATTGGTGGGCTTCTTTGCAAAATTGGATTGCTCCAGCAAAGAAGGTTCGCCATTAATATTAGAAGAGCACCCTCCAAGTGGCAGTTCATCCTATTTTCTGCTCTAGAGCCACAGAGAATAACACCAGCCTGTTCATTGAAATCTCTCCAGAGAATGAAACTTTCTTGTTTTTGTATATACAAATCTGCTGACTTAAGCATTTCAATTCTGTGTGTATGCCACTCATACTCAGTTAATGCAATATATAATAATGTTTTTCCTCCCTTTCATCTGTCAGTGCATATTTATGTGGACACGCGCTGTATTTTAATTTCTGAGACAGAAATGTCGACCCCTTCCACTTCCGATACGTTACTTCAAAAGCTTCTTCTATGAAGTATCCCTCGCTACTGAGGCCACAAGAAATGAAGTGAGGAAAGAGCCAACTGTGCTTACTAATAAACAGAACAGCAAAAACACAGCCCCCTGTACTGGAGTTTTTAACCTATGAGGCTCCAACTGTAAAAAACCAACTTGCCCTACTACTGTACGTGTACTTGGTTTGTAGAAGATCACATAATTTGACTCAGCAGTCCCAGCGTCATGTGACCCTACCACAAGCTTAAAGTAATATTCAATATTCACAATAGGCAGCTTTTTTTAAATCACATAATGCAAATGGAATGGGTTTATCCCCTCCCACCCCTTTTTAACCCCTTGAATATGTCTGCTTTACAATTATAAAGGCCAAGTTAAAGCTCCATTAAGCTGAATATTTTACATCATCAAATCCTCTTATTTCAACGTGCCATCAGAAAGTCTCATGAAGGGCTGGTGTCCTACTTCAACCACCCTGCACCTCCAGATCATGGAGGCTACCGGAGCGATAAAGCAGGCTGGGCCATGTTTGAGGAGAGAATGGTGGGGTGGAATAGCCTCCATCCATGCAAAGTCTCAAGTTTGTTTTGAAATCTATTGATAAAATACCTCCCCCTGCTGGCAAAAAAATGCTTAATGGAGGTTTAAGATTAGGCCCTTCTATCATCAAGAAATTATTAGTTGGGGTGGTAAAAATAATGTAATTATGTCATTATTGATTTGATATGGTGATGGGATGTGCTAAAACAAGCTAGCAGGCTTAGTAATATGTTTTAAAGTTGAATACACAGTAAACGTCAAGATGTCATTCACACCATGTTATAGGCATATCTGTATTATCAAATGTAGTAATGAGCAGTGTGTGACACTTAGTGAGAGGTTAACTAATGCCTACACACACACACTCACACACACACACACATGCACACACACTCACACACATGCACACACACACACTACTTCTGCTCCTCGGCTGCAAAGCACAGTATAATCTCCATAAGAATGTCCCTGTTGAAAAAGCAATAAAGATTGCCTTAGAAACCAAGCACAAACTCCTACAAACACACAGACACGAACACAAATACAACACTAACCCTCTTATACTGTGTACATACATCACAGGGCCTCTATTAGAATACCACTAATCCTAATAGAAACAGGCAGACCTGCAGACAGATTGCTCACTTTAAATTAATTTCAAGACTGTGAAAACACGCCTCGCCTCAACAATGAGCCCACTTGCCGTTGTGGTTAAGTTGCATGTGTATCATTCTTTTACAGATCTTTTTTTTTCTCAACATACAACTCAATTCCTGCTACAGTATGTTCCCTTCACAAGTAAACCACTCTTTGTTGCCACCAAAGGCTCTGATGAAATACTGTTCTCTCTAGCCTCTCATGGAGAGGGGGGGGGGGCTTTCATCCAAAAATCACTTGGAGGCTTAGTGCTTCTTAGACACAAAAGCTGAAGAACATCAAATATGCACACAAGTAAGAAAGATGTGTGTGTGATTGACATCATTGTATCACAGTTAGTCTTTGATATGCTTAGTACCAATGCCTTCACTTCAGTCTAAAACTGAACAGCGGGATGCAAAAATAAACATGTACATGAATAAAAATGTACTATCAAAACAACACTTTTTGGTACAATAAATATAGGCTACTATTAAATACTGTACATTCAAGTAGCATTTTTGAGTGGATAATGAATTTGTCAAACCTCACAAATGTAAAAAAAAAAGAAAATTAGACACTATTGGATTAAAGTAAATATAAACTGTTTATGAAAAGATTTAATGTCAACATTGTTCCATTAGGGAATTACAGCAAAATCAAAATTATTTAAATAAACTGCTCTTCAGCCACCATGCGATCTGACTGGTTGATTTGATGTCGCAATTAACATGACATATTTAGACCGACTGATAGGACCCTAATCTCAACAATTTTGAATTTAATGCCATTGACATCCAATGGCAACCATCTCTAAAATTATTGAATAATAAATAAATAACCACTTCTTATACCTTAACTCTAATCTGTTGACAAATGTACTAATTGTAAGTCGCTTTGGATAAAAGCGTCTGCTAAATGCTGTAAATGTAAATGTAAATCTCTTACCTTAAACATAAACATTGAACAATGTTTAGTTAAATATGTTTTTCAGTATATCACACACAATCACTAAACAGCATCTCTATACTTTCACCCTTTGAAACGCCCCCATGCCCTCTGATCTTTTGTCCAAGGCATGGCTGACAAAAAAATAAAAATAAAATAATGCATGTCAATTTGTAATAGCATGCAGGGGAATCGGAAAAATACAACTATACAGGTTTGAGACTCAGTCGAACTCTGAAGAGGAACTAACTGTTCATTCACTTGTTTGTGGTGAGTTTAGTTATTTTGCCAATACTGATGCTACAATTTAGCACTAGCACCATTCGTAACTTTCAGCGTTCGTAACTAATGATAAATTAAAATTAGCAAAAATATTTGTCATTAATTAGATTAATCTGGATCGAAATGGAAAGGTTTAAAATCATTAATATTATGATCTAGATCAACTGTATATAACACACCCAGAACTGGACCACTTCCCAATGGGATTACCTATGACATGAACAATATTTATAGCCTAACAAAAACGGGCCATCTCACACGTGATTATTTACATTTTCCTTCTTACACACAATCCTTTCCTTCTTACTCCACAATCTTACATTGTGATACTGTAATAGACACCGTGACGTAAATTATTAATCGTTCAATACTGTAGACTTGCTAGCGCTTGCTGCTGCAGTCCTGGGACTCCCGGGATATATGGTTGAATCAGGCATAAGAATCATCTTAATCTCAACATCCACCTGCCCTTGCATTACATTTGGAAGCAGTCTTTGCTAAAATGTGCAGTACATTGTAGCCTACACAATCGATGCTGTCAGTCATATTGAAATCATTTTTATAGTAAAATTCAACCATTTCAGATTGTTTGGTAATTAGTGGAAGGACGTTCCCTGGATTACATCCTAAAAGTGCACCAGGAAGCTCTTTTTTTTAATAAAAGAAGTTAAATGTTTTGGCTTCAGGAATGCGCCCCTGTGATTTGCATGTTGCCTCACAATAGGTTATAATTAGTTGTGATGTCCCAAATAGTGCAGCCTCTAAATCAGATTTTAGCGGAAGGAAAATTGCCCTTTTTTGGGGAATAATGCGGTGTGAAAAAAAAAAGAGTTTATATAGGCCTATCTAAGGCCACGCTTCCAATAGGAGTTATAAACAAGGAAAACTAAATGACTAAATAGATCTTTAATCTAACCATTTCTGTTTGAAAATATATTTTTCCACCACTGGAAATCAAACCTGATTGGTGCCACATTTCTACCGTAAGGCTGAAAAAACAGACTACATATTTCTAACCTCACTCTAACCTGACTCCATGGACAACGCGAGATATCTGGCAGCTATAAAGCAGTTAACTTAGCAATGCTGTACGACACCTGAAACACTTACAAACACACATACAAACCTAAACTAAAAGATTTAGTGTGTATTTATTGGCCAGAGAGCGGTCCCCCAAACCACAAACACTAAAGTGGGAATGGGAATATTTAAGTCTATTCTCATGTTGCAATGTCCCGCTCAGCCACTAGCCAGCCGCTAGCCAGCCACTAGCCAGCCACTAGCCAGCCGCTAGCCAGCCACTAGCCAGCCGCTAGCCAGCCACTAGCCAGCCTCTAGCCAGCTAATAGCCAGCCACTAGCCAGCCTCTAGCTGGCAACTTTGCTTGCCAGGTAAGCTCAGCATTAGTAATTACACTGGGCAGCCACACCTGCTGTCATACCGTTAGCATCTGACATGAAACCAACAGAAGCGATGACACAAGACAGGAGACCCTCATCCAGACATAATCTGCAGTATTTTCCCTCCTTCCCTCCGCTACTAGTAGCAAAGCCTGTTTTCATCCTCTAATGCATCCCACCTCCCTGGTTTCCGGTTATCCCCCTTTCTTAAGCACCCTCATCCTTTTGATTTCTCCCATACATTGTATTTGTGTCATTCTCTCTCCTCAATTCCTTCCTATACTCACCTCTCACTGACAACAATAACAGTAAGCAGTGTATTATATGGACCAATGATTTAAGTTTGTAAGTGTATGTGAAAAAGCATTCCCATTAGAGGCAAGAGGCGGTGCCATTTTCTCTGCATGGAAGTATCAATTTGTGGGATAACACATTGTCAGAACAGTAGGGCCCTGTATGTGGGGAAACACAGGAGGACCAGCTAGTCAATAAATCCACATCAAGCCCTTACTCAGCGCTTGTCTCCCAAGCAACGGTGCTAAAAGGTGTTAGAAACACATACAGCCATGGAATAAATTAAGAGACCACTGCATATTCTTGTAAATATAATAATATAAATATAAATATCAAAAACGAAAAAGAATTATTAAATAAATAAATAAATAATTGCATAATTAATTTTTTTTTAAATGTAATTGTATATAGATATTATATATTTTTTAAATGGGCAGTGGTCTCTTAAATCTTTCCATGGCTGTAGATGCCTCGCATAGCAGTTAGTTGGACACACTTTAGGAGGAATGTCTGGAGCTGTGTAGGACAATAGTTTGAGTTTCAAACTGAAACAACACTGATTTTGTAACGCAGGTTTAAACCACATGGGTCATTCCAGTCTTTTTGAAATGCTGGGTCTTCATAGCCTTGTGCATACACAGGTCATGAGCTATGAAGTACTTTTTGGGGGCCATGGGTCAAATGAGCTTGATCTAGACCACCACTGACATCTCTACAGGTTGAACTGCACGGTAGGGGTGTGCTGTCAAGATCACACCAACTAGAAAGGGCAGGCAGAGTGAGCTTGGCCTTCATTCAAGACCCATGCTTCCCATAGTCTCCCATCCTGGCTGGCTCACACTCATTATCACAGACCCCGGGTGCCCACTGTGCATGCTGTAACTGAACTCTGGTCCTCCTAATTTGTACCACAGAAATAAAAACCAGTAAATCTATTGGCTACAATGTTTGGTCCTTGAGCTAGAGAAAATTTAGCTAAATAATTAGCTGAATAGTTTTTAAGTAATTGACCAAGCAGATGCTAAAATGTCTTCCTCTCTGTTTCATCTGCAGATAGCCTTGAAAGTATAGAACAGTGCCCTTTTCTTTATTTTATTAAGACTGACTTACTACTACATCAAACCTGAACAACAGCTTAGCTGAAGCTTGTTTTGATTAATGTATTTAGTAGACTTGGCAGTAAATGACATTCTGCTGGTCTAATTGGTTCAAAGAAGTACTTGTCTCACAACTGGATTTCTTGAAAACGTGCTCATCTGTTTAAGGCGAACAGCGTTAAGATCTCATGCCTTTTTACTCATTTTAAGAAAACAGATAACAGAGCAGGCATAAAGTACATCCCCCCAGAATAAAACCTTGAAATAATAGAGCTAAGAAGCTTGACTGGATATTAACACAAGTAACAAGTAACAAGTGCAGTTGCATTAACAACATCAGACAAGCCTTTGTATGTCTCTGGAAAACTATTCAAACTGAAATTACATTTTGGAGGTGCGGGCCCCAGGAACATTACAATGAAACACAGCACATATCCAGTGTTCACCTGAGGCAAAGGGCGGTAATGAATTTTTATTGTTCTGTGGAGGCAATCAGCACTGGATTGAGTGAGGTCTGCAAACAGTTAAAAATCGACTAGATAATTTTCTACTGTATCAATGAGGGAGGAATGTGGTGAGATTGTCATTGTAATGGAAGTGCCATAATTAGTGTAGGCCATTATTCCCCTATTGTAGTACAGCACTGTACTACAATAGGGGAATAGGCGATATTTTTAACATGATAACCAATAATATGATCCATTATTAGTGATTGCATTTTTAGTGATTGCAATAGGTTTAAAAATAAAAACTCACTTGAGGTTCTAAACCCTATGGCTTCCTCCCTAAAACAACCAAGAAATTCCCCTAGTCTTGGCTTAGTTGGTACACCAGCGCAGCTAGAACCCTGTGAATTGCAGACAAAAAAGCTGGATTTCAGATGGGAGGAAGTGTTGATCCACTCACAGAAGATTTTAGATTTTAGCTGACAAAGATAAATCTGATCACTGTTTGGAAGAAACGAACATCAGGTTATGACACCTTACAAGATGTTGCACAAAGTTATAGCCTTCCTATCTGAAAGATGAAATCTAAAATACAATTTGCATTTTAATGGAATGTCATGGGAGTTTACAGTGGTTGTGAACTTTTCAGTCAAGCTTGTCAAAGTAAATGGACTGGACTAAGGTCATTTGCTCTGGTCATTGCTCCCTGTCTCTCACTGCTGTATTCAGAATACCACAGCAGTGGAAAAGAGCGTAAGCGCATTGAAAGTGAGATGCATGTGTCTTTCTTATGCTAGCTCTTCAGCAAGCATCAATTATAGAGTTCAAGTCTGAGGTTAGTGATGGTTGCAAATGACAGAAAAGTGGTTTTCAATTATGAAAACCAATTCTGTAACTCATCAAACTAAGATTTAATTTAGACCAGATTTGACCATAAAAGCCATTGGACTAAAGAAAATGAAAGGATTAGTACATACAGGCTACACTATCAATACATTTTAACTTTTTAAATGCTTTTTACAGGCTAGCAAATGATCCTTTCATGTGTGGCATAAACTTTCACCTCGAATAAGAAAATTGTGCCCATCTTTCCATAAACCTTCTAATTTCCTCATGACAGTATAAAACAGGTGTTTGTATCTTATATTTGAAATTCAACTTCCAAGACCATGAAGCTAAGCTGGTTGCATAATACATAAGGTACATACAGTACATAAGGTTCCTCCCCCCCTTTGAGCCCGCTAAAGACTGATGGTGTTAGAACAATATTGATGTCCTTCTTGTTTAGGAAATAGGCCACAGTCATTGAATCAGCACCAAAGCCCATATTCATAGAACATAATCGTGTCTAGTTTGTGATCTAGTCCATGGTCAAATAAGGACATGCAACAGCTCTTTCCAACAGCTCTTTCCAACTGTCAATTTTCAGATTTATAGTACCAAGCAGCACACACAGGATCTGTTATCAAACACAACGTGTGTCTCCTAATAGATATGTATTATGACGCCACATCACAACAGCTATAGTTTACTATTGCAACATTGAGCGCTGGTAATGCCGTTATCATATATACTGGTCTGTGCTGGGCTGTTATGGACACAGACAGGAACCCCACAGGGCACATTGGAAATCAATGTACTTGTAACAAGCGGTGTGTAGAGCGTGAGAGTAAGCGCGAGCCAGAGGAACACAGACAGGCGGAATTGCGGAAGAAAC
>JAOEHI010051682.1:0-18168 GCA_025447815.1 Percopsis transmontana | reverse complement strand
CGCCCCCCCCGCCCCCCCCGCCGCCCGCCCCCCCCCCCCCCCGCGCCCCCCCCCCCCCCCCCCCCCCCCCCCCCCCCCCCCCCCCCCCCCACAACCCGGGCGCACACGGAAAACGGGGGGGCAGGATGAGTGATTAACCAAACCACAGGTACATGGCCTCCCAACACTCTAACAAGGCAGTGAATTTACATTCTATTGCATAGCTGTCAGGATATAGCCCAACAGTGAATAATAACCTCCGGACTAAGCACTGGAAGAGGCAGGCAGGCAGGCAGGCAGGCAGGCAGGCAGGCAGGCAGGCAGGCAGGCAGGCAGGCAGGCCATCTTGAGGTAGATACTTGATACTTAATACCTTCTGCTTTTTTACTCCCCCACACAAGTGTTCACGGTGCTATGCATTTTTCTTCATTATGGCTTAATATGCTGTTTGCAGACACTGTAATTTCACATTTAAAAGTGTGGCTATACAGTAAGGTGTCAAGATCTGATGTGCTGAGGTCACAGATGGGGGATTCATCATTCATCTATGTAAATAGTATCTGAAAAAGCTATTTTTCATAATACCTACTATATTTTGCAACACAGTAGCTATTATGGTATGGTAGCCATCATTCTCACCGGAAACAAATCTAAACATAAACATGTGTCCACCTCCGCCGCCACCATTCCTCATATGAAGTGACATGACCCTTGGAACCCTGTCCTGGATAGGGCTCACACAAGCCCTACTGTAGCATGACCCATGACTGTAGCATATACAGTATCTGGTACCGTACGATTGTTGAGCATTAAACGTATGGGCATGTTTTTTTGGACATTACGCATCCCGCTATTCACATTAGATCATAATAAAATAAGTGCTGTCCAATGGCTGCTTACCTTGCTTGTTTTTTTTGCTATCTGCCTAGACTGTACTACCTAGCATTGAGCTTATTAATTATACATGTAACATGTCATTTGCAATGTTTCTGGTGTGACACTACTTGGGTATCATGCTTGGTTTAGGATATTCAGGGTTAAAATGTATTCCTACAGCAGTGCTTCAGTCACTGAGTGGGGAGTGGGTGGACTCAAATACCAGAGTGAAATCAAGTGCTTTAAAAAAAAAATTTAAAAAAAGCTAGTCATAAAATTCTACTAAAAGAAGAGCTAATTTCATATTTCTTGTGTGGATGTAAGACCTGCTAGCGCAGGCAGACCTAACAAAATAGATATGCTCTTAAATGGCCATTTAGCAAGGAAACAAGGGAAAATATGTTTTTTTAGGGTGCAGCGTATAGTAAATTGTAGGTTATGCTATGTAAGTCGGTCTTGAGACTAGATTTAAACACAGAGTCCGTATCTAATTTTCTACGCCGGAGAGCCCACCCTCATCTAAAGCCTTTGATCTTAATGCCTGGATCCAGGGCAGTTTTACATACAGAAGAAAAGTACCACAGGCCTGTGTTGAAAA
This sequence comes from Percopsis transmontana, assembly GCA_025447815.1. Lineage (NCBI taxonomy): Eukaryota > Metazoa > Chordata > Actinopteri > Percopsiformes > Percopsidae > Percopsis > Percopsis transmontana. The sequence goes on along the minus strand of JAOEHI010051682.1, from coordinate 16,715 downwards.
ATGTTATGTCTTTTCTCTTCTTGTATTCTTCTCTCTCAAATAGTGGCAAAATATTACTGCCTGAATAGAGGATGAACCAGGATGAAGATGCAATGTATCAAAGTACATTTGAACTGAGCGTTCTTCTCTGAAATACAACTCCAGGACTGTTATCTCTTCACTTGCCACAGCAGCCAACCCTCTGATGGCCAATGGAAATTGGGAAGGGGGATGTTGGGAGGGCGTGTATTGGTAAATATCACCCTAAATAAACTCAGCTGAGTGCTGTTTGACAGCAAAATAATGAAGTACAACAGCGGTGTGATTAAAATGCAGCATTTCCTGATTAACGAATCACTGGAAGAAACAAATCACACTCATTCCCATTAAGACCTCAAAGCTTACGCCGCACGCTATCACAAAAAAGGGAACGAATCATAAGAACAACAATTACAAAGAAAAAAACAAGACATATTGGGCAGACAGACAGATGTATGTACATAAACACATTAGCGCTTGACTGAGGCCTGATTCTTTGATAACGACCCCTACTATGCAAGGTGTTTCATAAATAATGGAACCACATCTTAAGCCATGAACCTTGATGTCTCTGCTGTGGCCAAAATGTACACGAGTTTCCTGTCAATAAAACACTATTAGCATTAACATGGCTGTCACCCAGGACTATGTGGACAAGGCTATCTTTGAATAGCGAGGTGATGGTGGGTAGCGAAACCAGGGGAGAGTGGACAAATGTTCACAAGGCTGGTATTTTAAGTATGGTAACAAAAATCCAAAACATATGAGAGTCTGTGATTCCTTGTGAGTCTTATTTAGTCTTGCCCCCCACACTATTTTATAGTGATATCGGTTAACAAGGTTTAGAACATACCGAGCAATGATTAGGCGTGTTAGCGTGCTTTCACCCTCCTAGGAAAAAGTGGTTCATGGGATCCAATGCTCGTGTCAGGTTCAGGCAGAAACGTCAAGCTCTAACAGGTAGATGCACAGACAGACAGACAGACACGAGGTTCTCCACCCTCCCCTGCCCCATCTCCACTGGTACCTGGGAGGGATTTAGAAGTGCAGTCCTTTCTTCTGTTGGGAACAGATCCAGTGCCATTTACAGAGCCCTCGTAGCTAAGGCAGTCATAACAAAGCAGAGCTGTTCAAGGATAAAAAAAAAAAAAGAAGAAAAAATATATACTGTAAGAAGTTAAGGGCCGTGGAAAATAGACTCTTTCAAGGTTTTAGAAGTTGGATGATTTGTCTATTTTTATTTGGGTGCATTATATTCCAAAGCTGTATTTTATGCCCGGAACAGCCCTGTACAATGTTATGTTTGTATCAGCCATGCTAATGCTGGGATGCCAGGACACTTGGCATTACATTCAGTCCCTTAGCATTCTCTCTCTCCTGCCTTCACAGTACACATACCCACAGCCCACAACATCATGCACCAATACAACCAATCAACTGACTAGCATAGAGCTCCTCAGACAGCAATTGGAAAACATAGCAGATAGTAGACCAGCGACCTGCAAATAGACTTACACCAAGCCAAAGAAGGAGGAAGAGGGTTGAAAAGAGCCTTTATGGTGCAGGAAGAAACCTCATAACCTGGCAGAAGCCAAAATGATATGCGTTAGTGCTGGAAAAACGGTCAGCCGGCGTTAATTAGACATGAGAGGAGAGACGTTTAGTTGTTAGGTTAAGTCATGTCGAAGACTTAGAACGTGGCAGCCATTGTTTAAGCACAGTCCCTCCACAGCAGATGTGTTTACACAGTGGAACTCCATGAGATTTTAATACAGGGGTTGCTGTATGCAGAGAAAAACAGAAAAGAAGAAGGTTCTAGCAACTGGTGAGGAATATTTTTCTTTGTAGTATTTACTGTTTTTGATATTCCTGGGTATTTTGCTACTTGCTTTGATACTAGCCCATTGTACACTCATGTAGTACTTTAGGATGTCGTACCTGCAAAGGCTTTGGAGATCCTCTCCTTCTTCCACTCCCAGGGCTGGTCGTACTCCTCCGGGGGCCTTTCGTCATCCTGGGGCAGCCGGCTTTCTCTCGGGCAGCGCAGGAGCTCCGGATCGGACTCACCGCCGTTCTCGACCGGCTCGTATGGCGTGTCGTACAGGGGCAGCTGCTTTACCGAGCCCTCCCTGGTAATTCGCCCACCAGACCGAATCTCTGAAAACATAGAGAAATGGTTTATTTATAATGTGAATGACACATAAAGCCAAAACTCAATAGATAGAAAATAAAGGGTGTGTAGGATTTGGGTGTTTTTTAGGTTGTCCTAAAAAAGCATTTGTCAAAGGTAGTTTTCTAAAAGTAAAGAAGGTCTGAAGGTGGGCACAAAGCTGTCACTCCAAGCAACCCGGCACATTCAGTTAAAGTAATAAATATCTCTTGCATTGCATAACTTGAAGATGGAATAAAGCAAAACAAAAAAATAAGTGAAAAGGAGTCCCACTTTGGCACCTGAAGCGTGTTGCTTACAGATGGACGAGCTTTAATAACATCTTAATGAACTGCTAACAGTAATTAGTGAGATCTTACGTAAGTGATCACTAAAGACAACTGCAGATGCTTTAGAGGACAAGCTAAGGCCCAAAGGGCTCAGAGCTTTGTAAGTATGCTGAGCACTCACTAGATTACCACTAGAGTAATTCTGAAGCATAAGAAGAATAATCCCCCCCACCATCTAACAGTCTCCCCCCTCTAATAATAGTTAGGTTGAGTTTTGACCTGTTGACAACGTGTGTGACGAGTAGAAAGAGGTTATGAAACCTAGCTGCCATTGGGTCGATGACAGCCGGAGGAAACCAACAGGAAGTTAAACAAGGGTCCAGAAGAAAGGCCTGGGGATCTGTCTCATCACAACAGCTATAAGCTAGCCCAGGGCTACACATGCCTGTTCTGTCAGCACAAATGTGAAGGGAAAACCACAGGATTCCTTTCTCACACTAGGTTATTGCCTCGAACCACAACACACATCACCTCCCGTATACCTGCCCACCTAGATTTCCACACAGCTGATATTAGAGGAAGCAAACATTGCACTAATCAGGCAACACAAAGACACAGGCCAAAAGTATCAATGGAACATTACAGCGGATTGGAAAGGAGTCAAATGTTTGAATGTCTGAATGAAATATGTTTGAAACCGGACTGTGCACGTTATAGGGGGAGGGGTAGAGTATGGTGTGAGCCTAGGAGAGCTGTGGAGTGCTAGTGCTAAGGGATTCAAACAACAGCATTTTGTAAAAGGGTAATTCCTGGTAATTGAGACATCTTGCAATAAGGATTCGAGTGGACAAATGCAGAGCACACATTATTTCCTCATGTATCCAGTTCATGGGCTAAACTAGGCATTTGTAAACCAGAATTAGCTCCTCTTCCTCTCAACCTCCTCCCTTCCTCCCGGGCCACATGAAGCTGTTAGCAGCCAGTGTCGTCGTAGAGTAATGTAATGTGAAGAGAATGAAATATTATGCCACGCCACTGCATAATTGCCCCTCAGCCCAGGGGAAGTCTTGCGGAAAAATGAGCAATGCGTTGAGCCTAATGGAGCTGGCCGATGGCAGAGGGGGAAGGGAGCCTGCCAGATCTCCTATTGCTGTGGAATGTTTTATAAAGCCAACACTCCCTCTTTGATCTCGCTGTTAAAAGAGCCGGCTTTACAGGACCCCGGTGAAATCGGCAGAAGAGCAAAACAGCGTGGGGTAGGAGCTGTCCGAGGGACAGGTGTGCATGTGTGTGGAAGGGGTACCTTGCCAGAAGCATGCTTTAATTTGAAGTGTGCTGCCTTGCAGTGGATTAAGGCTCCAGTGCCTTGGAGTGTGTGTGTGTGTGTGTGTGTGTGTGTGGGTGTGGGTGTGTGTGTGTGTGTGCATATGGAGGGTTAGCACAATGCTTTCCCAGCAGGACCTCATTCATCCCCTCTTTCCTCTCTCCACTGAGTTTGTGTGGAGAAATCTCTTCATTTCCTCACTGGTTTTGCATATGTTCCTTCTCTGCTCCCGTCGGGGCATGCCTGGTGAGATGGGCGGGGCCAACGTCCATCAGGGTATATTAGTCTTCGGCTTGACGGTGGGATTGCGACTTGTTGCACAGCTGCAGTCTGCCTCCCATCTGACCTCGGGGCCCTCTGTTTAGGGGTCAAAGATCAGAACACTACACCCATCCTTGAAGTGCCTGGGCCAACCCCTCCCCGGATGCAACAGTTCCTGTCCAGATGCCACACTTCCTCACTTTTGCCTTTTGCCCTCTTCCCACTTGGCCTTTAACCCCCCACCAGGAAAAAAAAAAAAAAAAAAAAAAAAATTGTGGAACTAGGGATGCCCCTAGTTCCAATATCAAAGATATCAAAGATCAGTATCGGGGCCGATCCAGGCATTTTTTAACTGATCGGTATTGACAACCATGCCCCGATCCAGAGATCTATTTCTGTGTTTGTCCAATTTACATCAGTTGCGCAGATTGTAACGTTCCGTCACACGCTACAGTAGGCCTGAGTAGCATAGCTTTGAACTACAAACTATCGAGATGTCAGCCGTGTGGAAATATCCAGTACATTACAAAAGATTCAAACAGGACATATATATTCTAGTATGGTACAGTTATAGGCCTACTATATTTCAATATTCATGAACAAATCGGAATCGGCAGCTATATTGAATGGATCAGATCAGGATACCGAAAAAGTTGATCGGGACATCCCTATGTGGAACATTAGGGAAGACTTTTTTGTGATCAGTAGTCACAAAACAGCATGCCAACATCGCTTTAGTGACACTATAACAGAGCTATCTGGAGTCTACAGAGGCCCGCTGCTGAGACCTGCTTTGGAGCTTAGAACAAATTTCGGAATGATGAAAAAAAACTCAAACTTTAGCCAAGCCAAAGCAAGTTGAATATACGTGGCGGATGAGAATCAATGACGTTAAGCTCTCATGCAAACGACAGATCCTGCCTTTGTTAACGTCTCTCCTTTTATTTCATGAACCAGGGAGATGAATCCTATTGGTTAAAGAGGATCTTTCTTACCATGAATCCAGGAAGGACAGGAAGCTCCTGTCCCACTTACAAGGGTATAAACCGTCGAGGCAACATTAGCATGACAGCGCGTGGGCAGCTAGGGTTGTCTGGATTGAATCACTTGCATTAAACACAACCAGCCTGGGTATCCAGATGCTGCTGTACCTAACTGACCAACTGACCCCCCTCCATATGTTCCCCGTTCCATCCCAAAAGTACTGAATACAACTTGTAATACCAACCATGTATTGCTCCACTGAAGAATTGTGTTAATTACAAACATCTGGTTTATTGCCTGTATGATGGCAGACTATACACGGTAATTAAGTATATTTTCAGAATGTGCTTATACTATCTACTTTTTAGAGGGTGCATGGACCAAACAGGTACCAGATGTTCCATATGTTTGGTTGACTGCCACCCTCTCACTCCTTGGGCTCTGGACAGAAGCTCGCTCCGATGCGCTCGGTGGGACAGAGTGAATCTGTCTGGGTTTGATTAAAGGGATCTCCAGTGCCCTAGTCAAGGATTAAATGTTCACTTGCGCTGCAGCCCAGCAAAACAATGGAGATACCCTCCCTGCTTTACCACAACAAGATTGCTTAAAAAATCCCAAGGCCACATTGCCTGTAATCATTCAACAGCTTGACTGTCTACTAGGTAGAGCGACAATTTAGTGTTGCCACTTAAAAAACACAAGCAATGCCAGAGGTAATGGCAAAATAATACGTATTAGAACAGTGATAATGTTTCAGCTGACTATAAATACAATGTGTTAGGGCAGGATAGTTTGGTCTGTGTGTTCGACTACCACACGAAAAGTCCTGGGTTCAATCTCAAGCGTGAGCCCCAACCAAGGCTCTAGACTCACACCCCCCTGGTCGCACTGCTCTAGACTCACAACCCCCTGGTCGCACTGGTGCGACTAACTGGTGCGAGTTGGTGTAACTAATTTAGAATTTGGTCGCACCCTTTTTTTAATATTAATCATAATGACCTTGCATGTTGATGAATTGTTCTCTTAATTTTAATCTGATTGGTTAACAGAGTACATGTGCCAGCCAGGTACCAATAAAGCCTTAACATTAACAGGGATGCACCGATTGCGCTTTTCTGGGCCGGTTCTGGGACGTTTTATTAAAAAGCCTGAATCGCTGAGATATTTAGATTCACTGTATTCACTTAGTTCCTTTTCACGGTCCCTTAGTTGCTAGCGCTGCATTTTTACACTTTTTACACTTTTACAAGGCAGCATAATATAAAACCAATTTTACCAGAGTACGGTTAACTTCCTAACGTATTCCTCGGACACACATTTGCTATAGTATAACCTTTATTCATAAAATAATACCGTGCTTGTGGACACGTGACTTCGGTGGCAAGCTTCATCAAAACGCCTCACCCCTGTTCCACCATGCCGGCTGTCCCTTTTATTTTTATGTTTTACACAGACATTGTTCCGGCTGTGTGACTACCTGTGCTGCCGGCTCAGAGGCGCAACAAAAACACCATTCCGCTTCCTTACCTTTTACACAGAACACGAGGCCGAATGAAGGTGCAATGTTTCCGCATTGAAAACGCTGTGTAAAAAGGGGATCTCTGCTATAGTTCCTCTGTGATTAGGGTTTCCTTTGCAGATATTACAGACATTGTACATTGAGCATAAGCCTTGCATGTTAGAAGCAAAAACCGCTTGATTCTGGCTGATGGCCAGTCGACCGGTGCATCTCTAAACAATATGCACTCGCACCAATGCGACCGTGTGAAACTTTAACTCGCACATTCTCAAAAAATGATTGCATTTGTGACCATTTTGGTCGCAGTCTAGAGCCCTGGCCCCAACAACTCCTCAATACTAATTGTACTCTCTGTACACTCAATTTGGAGAAAAGTGTCTGTGAAACTTCCAGGGTAGAAAAAGGTTGTCAGTTATAGTGAATGAATACCCATCAGACAGCACCCCAGTGGGTAAGAAACTGTATTAATTTAGTGCGGCATATTTTCTATTACTTCTGATTCCTTATTTTTGTTTTTACTATTGCCTGGGTCTGTGAACCCGAAGTGGGGTCTTTCTCCCAGCAGAAGTTGGGGCACCGAGCCATCCCGGGGGTATCTGAGAGCTACAGTACTTGGTGCCAGTCAGAGAGCTCACTGACAATGAAAGGTGTTTGGCTCCTGCCCCGTGGAGATATGCAGCCGAGAATCACTTGGCTTTGTGCGCAGGCACTAGATCTGGGTCTACAGGGGGCTCTCGGTGCCTGCGGTTGCCCATAGACCTCCAGAGAATAGCGTGCGCAAGGAAAAGACAAAGCAGCCCTGTCAGCTTTGTGCACACATCCCACCCCAATTTCAATGTCATTTCCACGTCGCGTAGTGCTGTGAAGGAACAAAAGGCTGCCAAGACAAAAGAATAAATTAGTACGTTTGTGTCTCTCGGAGCCTGCCTGATTTCAGAGTTTCTTTCTTCTTCAGCTCCATATTTGGAAAGTGTATTCAGCCCTACTCTTTAGTGTGTGTTTATCTACCTGTGTGCTGTTGTTCTTGCATGACTATGTGCGAGTTCTATGTTTGTGTGTGTGAGTGTGTGTGCGTCTCACAGCCCCCTGCCGAGGGAACAAAAGCCGTCATTACATTCATCGTGTGTTTTCTCTCTCATCTCCCTGCTCGTGGCCTACAGCATGCCAAGCTTGCCTGGGATGTCTGCCTGTCACAGATGTACGTTTGGAAGGACTGGGAGGGCACAGAACAGGGAACACTATTTGTGACGTGTGCCTTGTTGCAAGGATGCCCTGACGGAGGCTGGGAACTATGATTGCAGTGACAGAGTGACAGGTACCTATAGGCAGCCCTGGAGGACTGGGCTGTGTTGTCCGGTGCTGGCCAGCTTGCAAGATCTACTCTTTTTTAATGGCAATTGAGACGACTAAAGAAGATGCATTTATTTTCTACCTGACATTAATAAAAGGCATTTAGTGAGATACATTGCATGGGGTGGTCGAAAAGGCATGGCTTTTCACAGCTGGCCCTATTCAGAATGGTAATATGCAAATGACTTAGGCTGAAATACATTCAGTTTAATTAAATGACACCTGGTGCTAGCAGTCGCAGGTAGTACATTACTATGAGAATGTGTTAGCCTGTGTGTTGCCTGAAGGGAGTGAACGTTGAAAAGTGTCTGTCTCGCCCAGAATGCACTGCATATTGCCACATGCTTTACAAAGAGCAGGAGGCCTGGGAAACGTTCGCAAACCAAAAAAATAAGAACAAAAATTGTGATGACAAATGAAACAGAGCGAGCAACTGAGAAACAAAAGGGGATAACAGAAAAAAAGTAAGAACAAACAATAAAAAACAACAACCTGAAATTCAGAAAAATAGGAACTAAAAACAGAACATTAGAGAGAGGCAGAGTGATGCAAGTTGTTGAAATGAGAAAGACAAGAAGCAAGGCAGAGTGGAAGAAGAGCAAGACATCTACAATGGGAAATAGAATGAGAGGATGCTTTGGGAGAAACAATACAATAAAGGCCTCTCTATACTCCGACAGCACATGAACATCACCTGAAGGCTGAGTGCTGATGAGAACAAATGTGGGTGACTTAGTTTTCAGTATAAAAGGGAAACACTGCGATTATGTGAGGTAACCTTTTTTGACATGAAAGGAGCCTTATTATTCTCATAAAGGCCTTCTTTCTTAAATGGTATTAAAAAAAGGAATCCTCGCCCTTTTCCGGACACATTTTTTTTTAATCAATCTTTCTGCTCTGTAGGTAAATAAGCATATTGTAATTTTAGATGTTAAGAGAAAAGAGAATTCAAGAAATGGCAGATAATAATAACAATGATGTATTTTATCCAAAGTGACTTACATGGAGTACAATTACTAGTATTAGGGAACAGATAGGAGTTAGGTATCTTGCTCAAGGATGCTTAGAGTGGCCTACATGCTGGCACTCAAACCTGTGATTTTTTAGCCAGGGCTCCAACACCCAGAACACTAGACTAGATCCGGCCCACCCCTGCCATTTAATTTGCAGGAAAAGGAGAGAAAAAACATCAATCCTTTAAAAACCAGAGTGGGGTTAAATCTGCAACACAAACAAGTTTAAACTAAAATTGAGTTTTCAATTATCGTTAAAATTTTTTGCTAATTACCAGCGTCTGGCATGCGGTAATGTGTAATTAGATGGATCTGAGCTCAAACACAAGATGATATAATACCAATGGGGGATCCCAGCGATCGGATCCTCCATTAATCCATTTAACTGGAGAACAGCATCCCCCATCTAAATGACCAATGTCCACGTAGGGGCCACTGCGCCGACCATGGCATTGATTCCACGTGGGGCACACTGGCGGTAACAGCTCGTTAGGACCCAGGTGAAAGCTCATTAACCAAAGATGAATGGGATCCCGTGCTGGGAAAGATGCCCTCTATACCTACATGAATCACACAGCAGTCCTCTAGGCTAGAACAAATAGCCCTGCTACAAACAAACAACAGGCATGCTGTAGATCAGCATTCTGACAAGGTAATCGCAAGCGCAGATGCAAGTAAACAGTTCCCGTTGCAATTTGTTTATTGCTGTCGGAGCAATAGAAATTCCATTTAGACGACAGTCAAAACAAAAGAAACTAAAATCCCACTTTATGAACACGAAGAAACGAGGACTTAATGTAAAGCAGACAGGCTGCTTGGCTTCTGCTGAGGCTTTGGTCCTCAGCATATTGCACTGTGCCTATTGTTCCTGAGATAAGACTGGCTGTGGATTAGAGACGAGTGCAGCCAGAGTTCAGGTTCTGTGTGGCTAATGGAACTGCAATGCAGCGCAGGAATAGGATTGGTTCTGGGATTTTGACTTGGGAGGGAAAAGCGGAGGGAAAGCGACGAGAGAAGAGAAACGGTGAGGTAAAGAGACGCGCAGGGCGCATGGTGTGAGGAGATGATGGCTAATCTCCCTGTGTGGTCGCCAGCTACTGAAGGAAGCAAGAGGGGGTGGGTTGATGACACGTGGATGTGTCGGTGATGAATAGACACTCGATACAACCCCCACCCCCCCCACCCCACCCCACCCCGCAACTGCTGGGGGTCAACAGCCCATTAGCGGTGATGGGCCCCCAGCAACAATCAGCCAACACCCCCCATTACCTTCTGCCTCATCGCCGGTACAGTCCCCCCCGAGGGGACTCAGGAATGCTCATCTATTCTGCTCTGGAGGCGACAGAATAGAAATGAACAGAAATGACATTGGATAGCCATCTGTGCAACAGGAAGAACGTTCCAGCGAAGGACTGGGTATAACACACACACACACACAGAGGTAGAGAGAGAGGACAATTACGGTTTCAAGGCATCGGAATTCAGCAGGTGCCCTAATCAAGAGCAACTTGCAATGAATTAACAACTAGGAGCTGTATCTCGCTTGATACTTGGACGCGAGCCATAATTCTGCACAACTCTGACTTCTGTGGCGACTGAACCTGCGACATTACAGCCCTAGAGTAATCCCTCTACCAGCCTGCCTCTTTGAACACATTTCATTATGACTTCTGGGACCACTAACAGCTAAACCAAGCGAACATCTAATAGCAAAGTTAAATGGGTGTCTTGCTGTGGCCAGGAAGCAACTCTTATTTTGCGTTGGCAAATTAAATCTTTTTTTTTTCTTTTCCCTTATTGTGCAATTATCCTATAATCTCTCCCTGCAGCACAACAAAGCAGGCAGAAGCTGCAGCAGAGAAATCTGAAATTAAGTTCCATCAACCCCATATGGAGCAGCTGACAGAGCCTGTACACTCACCGGGCCATCGGATGGATGTTGAAACACTGACACGTTTTACTCGTTTTTACGTCAGTCGCAAACATAGCAATGACCAGCAATTGCCTACCTACCAGAGGGATGGCAAACCAAATCTCATACAAAAAACTCGGGGTCGACTGATTATCGGCGCCGATGTTCATCTTTTTTTACGGTTATCAGTGTTGGTATATTTTGCCGATAAAATAGATTTCAAAATGTTCAACCTGGGTTCTGATGCGGCTACCTTTCTCTGTCTGTACAGAAGGTGGTCTGTGGCCTCAAGCAATGTCCCGCACACACCGCTATCTGCTTTATTTGACATCAAGAACCAACACTGAAGACTACTGGGGCATAGAGGAATGCATAGACTAGAGCAGCTTTGGTGAGCGAGCGGTGCTGAGTTTAAGGCAGCAGATATTGCCGATGTTCTAAGCAACATCACAATCCTTTAGAGGATAGTTATATCTGCTGCCTTAAACACAGCTCTGCTCGATCCAGTCTAGCCTACTCTGAAGTTGCAAAAAACTGTCAAAGTTAACGAAATTTCCTTTTTAACGCCACCATTTTTTTGTCTGCCTTTTGAGTTTGTTTGCAGCCTGACCCGTTTCGGTCCGAGGTAAGTCATTTAACATACTGCAACTTGGTCAACAGTACCATAAATATTCATGAATGAAAATGGACAACACAAGCAATCGAATCTTCGGACTAAAAAAAGGATTGAGACATAGGAATACTTTATTGATCTGCTTCTTTTATCCGAGGTAGCTGCTTATGCGGAACTGTTTACCATTTCTCGTCATATAGAGGACGTGCACATCCTCAGGGAAACGTGCATTAGCAAGGCTCTGGCAAAGTAAACAGTTGCCCAGCCAGCGACCTCTGTCTCTCTCTGCATGTACCGTTTTGACCTTCAGATGGCTCGGCTGGTGATGACCTCATGGCTACGTGGACAGGGTAAATACAGTGAGGGTGGATTACCACTGTAAGATGCTAACAGTGTTTACATGACTCAGGGTGATGTGATAGCCCTCAGTCTGCTTTACAGCGAATAAAACGTGTCCGCCAATAGATTAAACAATAGGAGCAACACTGACAGTGTTTAGTGTGACAGGAGAGGTCAGGCCATTTGCACACAATGTGTAGAGTCTGAAAGATAATATACTCAAAAATTATTGTGAAAACAAAAAAGATAATTAAAGCAAGCAAGCGAGTTAAAATATCAGTGGGTAACAAGTTACAATATTAATAAAATAACTTTTTACATTAAAGTTCCAATCCTCGATTTGTGTCCAGAATTGCTCATAGTGATTGAAACCAGTTACAAAAAAGTTTGAAATCCGCAGCTGCCCCTCCCACACCACTGTGCACTCATCTCTACTCCCCCCAGGTCAATAGGCTTAAAAAAAAAAAGGTTACAAAAAAGGTTCTTATACTTAAAAGTATTTGAATTCTTTGATAGACAGAAATATTTAAAGTATAAATACTTAGCTGGGGCTTGGGGTTCTGGGGATGCTACAAATCTATGTATTTTGAGAAGATTATTTATTGTATAGAGAAACACTGACTAAGTATTTACTATGCATAATACAAGGTGATTCTCTCAGTGGCAGCTCTGGTCTCTTCACTGTGCAAAACACGGTGTGGCATTTCTTTGTGTCAGCTCTTTTGTCTATAAAGGCCAGGGAAGATGTTGCCAATGAGCTGACACCGAGATCGGATGGTTAAGAGGTTTATAATATATCCCATGTGGTGTAGCGTTAGCATCTAATGTGCCCTACAGCACGGTGAGTGCATCCATTCATTCATTCTGTCATTATTCCTGTGAAGAAAGGCTTTTAGTCAACGCAGTGTACACCATGAGAAGCTGACACATGCATAGGATGAATACATGTTTAGGCTATATGGTTTGATGCAGGGGACAAGTTTGTTTTTTTCCGATTTTCTTCCCTGTTCGTCTCTGTGTTTTCGGTCCTGTAACTAGCCCACTCAGCTGTACTGGACCACGGCTGTGTGGTGCTGGCTTGGTTGTGCGTCTGTCTTCTGTGGGTCCCATTAGATCAGACCTCAGAAGACCTAGGGAAAGGTTTCTGGAGAATAGTCAGACCATTCATCAAGAATCAGCCTGATTCCTTCTGACAGGGAGGACAAACCAGACCAGGAGATGCACATTAGATGTGATCTGGCCGTAACGCCACAACTTCAAATAACACTGGAGTCAGAGGGTGTAATGCTAGGGAACTATTATGTAATGCAACAGTGCTATTAGCTTGGTCATGGTTCTTGTAATCATTAAACACCACATATGATTATGAATCACTGTATCATTTTAATGTTGAAATCACACGTGTTTTTAGATTGCTGGGGTTTTCAGCTGTTATTTTGTGTTTAAATGTAGCACAGTCTGTATTTGAAGGGGGTTAAGTTGTGGTTGTTCCCTGATAGCGCTGTCACCTTTTGAAAATACCTTTTTATTTATGAGATTCTCTATAACTTTATCCTGAGCCAACATATTTGGTCATACTTGATGTTTTATAGGACCTTTATTTATCTCAAAACAGAATTATTAGAGCTTTTGAGAAACTGAATTTATTTCAGGTAGTGTGCATTCATGGTTATAATTGCAACAACAAATCGCACTAACTAGTATATAGTGTGCATCATGACAGTAACAAGACAAAAGATGAGTTCAATCTCTATCCAAATTTAATTTAACTTAACTTAATTTAACTAATAACTTAATTTCAAAGCCAACATAGACAAACATTTTCCTTATTCACATTTTACAAGAGTGTTCCAATAGCAGCTAACTAATTTCCCTTAATGAGTGAAACAAACTGAAAAATACCAGAACACTGAACAAAGAATGGAAATTGACCCCAAGGGTGCTCTGTAGAAAATGAGCTCTTGTAAACACAAATGATTACCCGAGAAGAAGCTGCAGCATAAACCTTGCCTAAACTGGTTATTTTACTCTTCTAGTCCCGTATTGCCTCACATCATAAGATAGTATGTAATATCTTACATAATACACTCCAATATCAGGAGTGTATGGGCAGGACTTAAATCTAGATATTGGAATTCTGGGGGATGAGGGCTTTTTGGTCAATTACTTAATGTTACTGGTAAAACACTGGGCTATATTCTTTACACTGAAAAAAAGACCAGATCTCTGTCCACCTAGATATGTAGTATTCCGCAACAGAATTGTGTCTTTCATGCAGTCTTTCATAGTCTCCAATACTACTCCTTCACCTACACTCAAATTGTATACTACACAACACTTTATCTGAAATAGTAAATAAAATACTGTATAACAGTATGTCATGTGTCTTATTTTAAGTCTTTGATTAGACCATGTGTGGAAATAAATGCACCAAACGTTTCAGCTGACAATAATTCCCCAAAAATATCAGAGTTTGAAACATAATTGGCATTATTTAACAACGGAATGGTAATATTCTAAACAAAGATGCAAAGGTCCGGAAAATAAACAGAACAAACATAGATAAAAGCATTCAACACATTCTCCACTTGGGCATACGGCTAAATAGGAGTCGGAGCGCTACGTCAGTCTCTGCTGTGCCAGGCCCCATGCCCAAGACTTTACGATGCCTTTCTCTTGGCGTGGCACCAGGCATGTGGCCGTATAACACGCCACGTGGGCCTCTCTCTCTCCAGCAAGCTCGCCAGCAGCAGTGTAGTAGCACTGAATCACTGCCAAATATCAGTCAACAAGCCACTGACTTTTATTGCTTATATAACCCCCCCAATAGAAAAGACCCACTAATGAAACTCTGAGGATGGCCTTGGCACGGTGTTAAGGCAAATACAATGTCACTCACTCGCAACCAGTCATTCACATCTGAGACACGGAGCTGATTAAGACTGTGAAGTCACATGGCACGTGTATACTCTATAATATACTCTTTGCACCCCGGAGGACAGAATCATTGGCATTCCCATAAAACAGCCTACCTTCAGACAATAAGATACAGTGATGCCGCATGAACAATCTCTGGCTCTGCCTCATTCGTTCCAGGACAAATAATACGCTACTGCCTTTTGCAGAAAATAAGAACACAGTGCAACAAGGGTGGAGGATAGGCAAGCTAAGAGTTGATATAGGGTGCAGGTCTAAAGAGCTGCGGGTCAAATGGGCTACTTCCCGGCCTGCCCCCTCTTGTGTCCCGTGAGCTAGCGCAGTTTTGGCTCACTTAGCTGCCTCTCAGCCGCAGAGAAACGTATGCATTTGTGTGAGCGTCTATCCTCTGGAGGACGCCGTGCCGACAGACTAAATGAGCATCGATCAGTTGACTGCAGTGTAAATCTGCCATTTCTACTGAGCATGATGGAAAAAGAAATTGGTGGGCCGGCCAATTGAAATGGAACAGGGATGGAATCAATAGAGTTTGGAGGGACACTCCTCCAGTCACATGTACCGGGGTTCAAATATCTGTCACTTTAACCTCACTACCAGTGTTGAAAAGTAACACAGGAAGGCTAACTGACGGTAAAAAACAATAAAACATCCAGCCGTCATCTGCCCAGCTAGATTTCTCTCTCCCACTGTATCTGTTGTTTCCCTCAGGAGTGTAATCTTTCTCCCTGTGGTTTGGCTGCCTCCTTCAGCCACAGCAGGAGTGCCTGCCTCCATGCCAAAGTCCCCTTCACAAACTGTGGGCGTAAGCAAAAATAAATAGATAAATGAAATAATAAAACCACACAGGAACTGACCGTTGAGCAGCTAGCTGTCACAAAAGTAGCAGGGGAGGTTTTACTGTAGGCTTACGATGCCAACAGGAATGCTGATGTTGATTTAAGCCGCCTCCCTCCCTGCGTCACGCTTTCTGTTCCGAGTGCGAGGTCACACCGCACGCACCCTATCATATTCATCAACACAACAGACGTAAATGTATACTGACGCGCGCGCGCACACAGCATACAGGAGCTCCACCTTGTAACTATAAAACCATCAATTATCCAGGTCTAAAATACCATGTTTGGTCCGTGCAGGCTGACCTCGAGAGCTCGTATCTGTTGCAGATGGAGTGGCAGATGGAGGCTAGGTCTGGATCCCTCCCCTCTGCTAGGTCTGTGGGCAACCACACACATGCTAGTGTGTGGACGCAATAAAGATTGGTTGGCACATTCACCAAGAGAAAAGAGGCCTGCACACGCGCGGAAAAACGAGTGCACACGAACACACATATAGGGAGTTGAAGTCCCACCTCCACTTCCAGGCTAGCCTCTGTTCCACTAGTCTATCTTTTTCTTTGCAGTTATCAATCTTTCCAAAAAGCGGAGGCTTCCTACTGGGCTATTCTATAAATAGTCTTCTAGGTTATATCCACTATTGTATCGCTCTGGAAGTGCACTGTCTGGATTAAATATATATTAATATATTAGTTAATCGCTCTGTTTTCGAACAACTATGCCACACGGTGCCAGTGGATTCATTAAAGCCTGCTAAAAATGTTCTATATCTGGACATCCCTATCTTGACAAAAGGAGTGAACTTCATGGCATAATACTGAGTAAGGCTATGCTACGGTGCTAGTTATTATAAATAATAGCTGAAACAGAATGCAAAGGTTCAGGTTTCACTTTGGCTCCCTGTATGCACACACACACACACACTCCCTCACATAGAAGCCTGCTGCTGAAAACCACACACACACGGCCCACCCCCCTCCCCAAATTTTCCCTCCCCACAGTGTGCCAAGGGTGGGCTGACAGGACCCTTCCCGCTCTGAGCTGCTCTGCTAACACATTCCTGCACCTGCTGCCTCCCTCCCAACCCACCCCCCCCCCCCCACACAAAAACAACCACCAGTTTTTTTTTTGGGGGGGGGGGGGGGGGGGTAATTTTGGCATCATAACCGAGGC
>JAOEHI010051681.1:0-18171 GCA_025447815.1 Percopsis transmontana | reverse complement strand
TGTGTGTGTGTGTGTGTGTGTGTGTGTGTGTGTGTGTGTGTGTGTGTGTGTGTGTGTGTGTGTGTGTGTCTGAGGAGGCCTGGCTCAGTCAAGCTCTAATCAAGCTTTCAACACCACCAGCCATCAATATTTAATCAGCATCCATCTGCAGGAAAGACTGCCTCTCCTTTTCTTCTCTACCTCTCTCTCTCTTTCTCTGTCTCTCGCTCTCTCTCTCTCTGTTTCTATCTCTCTCTCTCTATACACATAATGTTTTATTATGTATCTTGTTTTACCTGTGTATTGAGACCGGCTCCGTTCAGAGATCACACGTCTGAGCTGAGTGCTTCCATATGTACCTGATGCCATATATTGTAACTGAACCTGGCTTAACAACAGCCTCTCCCTTGAACCACTGGGATTTTTCACTTAGTGCTACAGAGGGGAAAGACGCAGCAGAAACAAAATAAACGTGAATTTCCAAATTTCGAGGGTGCCAACATTGGATGGTGACATGTCAGACTAGAACAGGGACAATTCAAACTTGACTCATTCTTGTTCAAATTCAGCATGCAGAGCATCTTTTGTTACACTCCTCATTTTCAAGGAAACCTGTGATAAAGATCCTCCACAAGGACACAAGTAATTATTTGCACTTACACAGTCTAAATTGTACAAACTCAGATCTAACTCAAATTGAATACAACAGTCCTGTCTGTACCGGCTTATATGTGTGATATAGCCATAATGTAATTTTGTGCAGTATACTGTAGGCTATATATCACTAGGGGTGACCCCGAATAGGCGACAATTGGCGATTCAATCTAAGGAGCCTGATTCAACTGCCAATCTCACAGTCGAATCGTCGCAAAATGTGGTTATGAAACAAGGATTATTCCTTTCCAGCTATATGGGGGTACTGAATGTCTGATTCCCAATAAATCATGATAAAATAGCCTATTTTGGTATAATGGTGCTTGTTTTATTCACTTCAATGGTCGCAGAGCCATTAAATGAGTTGAACCAATCATAACGAATCATTGATGTCACATGGCAATAGCGGAACCAAAGTCTACAAAATAAAAATATGGGAAAGTATTGCTGCAAAGCTCGGCAATGAATATAGTAAGTTAAAATTTAACCATTTTATTACTGTTAATGAGATTGGGGGTTATGCAGTGTTGGATTTGTTAATATCAATGAGCGAAAAAAAAAAAAAAACATATTTAGGACTTGAGACTTGACCAATCGGATTCGACTATGTACATTCTTAATCTGGGACACCCCTAGCAATCACCTGTAGTGATTACAGTTGCGTTTTCATTCCAGTGTCTTTCCGGGAAAGTTAAAGGACTGATCATATAAATAAAGTCTGATCCTTCGTTTTGTCTCTCTAATCCTGTCCTTCCTGTTGTCTTCTGCACCCATGCTGTTCATCTGCCTTAAATGAAACCCTGCTGCTTTAAAGGCCGTTCTCCCTCACCCAGATCATTGGCAGCAAGAAGCCATGCCATACGATATCACATTACACACTTCTGAGTGTGTGTGTGTGTGTGTGTGTGCGTGTGCATGTAACAAAATGATTTTTTTGTGTCCGTGTGTGTGCGTGTGACAATGTGAAAGAGTGTACTGGTGGCACTCCCATTGTATCCCCTCACTCTTAAGCAAACGCACATATGAACAGAGGGGGGGTCTGTGTGTTGTGAGGGAGCAAGCCACAGGGCATAATGAAAGGTAGGACCGAGGCAAGTCAAGGTGAGAGAGAGAGAGAGAGAGAGAGAGTACAGCAGAGAGCGAGGAGAGGCAGAGGACCGCTGTGCCGCTAAAGGTCAGAGGGACCCTTCAGCCCGCCTGTGTTCAGAGCAGAGACCATTTAGACCGCTAGACATCAAGAGTCTTTCACCACTGGAGGAGTCAGTGTTTTCTTATGGGCAATCCGTTGACGCTCAACTACCATTAAAAAAACACTGCACTCAAAGTTCACCCACTTTTAATGTAACATTTGCCGTTAACCTTTCAAAGTTTAGCCAGTGAGCTACAGCCACAACAAGAATCAAATTAAGATAAGCTATATAGGAAGATAATAATCCAATTATTTGCATTTCTGAGCTGTAAAATGGAACTAATATGTAAGCAGCAATGTTATTTTTCTCTACTAGCGCTCTGTTGCTTGAGCCCCTCGCCGAGGGAACACACATTTACGCAGTACGAGAAGAAATTCTGTCGTTTCAGGAGGCGCGCACACTCGCACGCGCAGTCGCGTTCTGTAGTGTGCGTGTGCACACACGCACACACCGCCTGTCAATACCACTTATCACTTGTAATCAATGACTGGACTCATCAATAATGGATTAATGTGTATAGTTTCCTGCCTGCTTACTGTTGCAGTATACACGTGTGTGTGTGTGTGTGTGGGGGGCAAAGAACAAATGAAAGAGGTGGAAATGATAGCTCTTCAGCACAACACTGGAAATCTCTAAAATGACATGTTGTGAAAATACATAATTTTCTTCCCCAAACAAACACGAATCCTCCCTTTTGTCTGCCCACTAGCACTTCTATCCATCCATCCCTAAGACTGTTATTTAATCTCTCTCTCTCTCTCTCTCTCTCTCTCTCTCCCCATCTAGCTTTCCTCATTTCTCGGGGGGATGGACTAAACTGTCTGTGTGTGTGTGCGTCTGAGAAATCCAAGCTGGGCCAGGCCGTGTTTGGGCCAGAAAAAAAACACCAAACTCATCAGTCTGTCACTCAGGCGAAGCTCAGGTTTAATCTAATGACAAGCACACACACAAATATGCAGACAATTTCATACACGCACACACACACACACACGCACACGCACAAGTTGATGAGTTGCTAAACATGACATCTCATACCCACAGTGGAGCTGCGTCCAAATTTGATCAGTTGGAGACATGACAAAACGAAATAATCGATCGATCTTTTACAGATTTTCACAGGCTTTTGACCCCAAAATACCCCTCAGAACACACACACAATTACACATACAGAAACCTGCACACGCATATGCACACATATGCGTTCTTATTTCTACGAGTTGTAAAATTACAAAATGGCACAGCGGTTTATTGACTATCCAAAAAATTGTAAAAAACTTTTTACTATAGTCAAAGTAATTATAGTAAGTAAGGAGCAGGTAGAGGTTATATATGCTGGGGATCGAACCAATGACCTGTCGACAGGTCATTGGTTCGATCCCCACTAACATATCCGGCCCCCTGAATAGTAGCCTACTGTAGTAGGCAGACACACACACACATACACACACATACACACTCACGCGAAAGACGAAAGACCAGTCCAAATGTTTGCACTGTGAGTACGAGGCCGTTTTCTTCTCTCACTGACGGATGTACACTGTGACTTTGGAGAGGCAGTTACTTTTACTGACCAAAATAATCTGAGCTTTCACACTATACAGCCTGGGGGAAACATTTGACTCTTTTTTTGGTGGAGCAAAGCACAGCTCCTCGCTCAGTCTCATTGGAGGAGAAAGGTTTGGGTTGTGTGTGTTTGTGTGTTTGCGTGTTTGCGTATAAATGTATGCTGATGTCAGCTCCGCTCGAGGCTGCTGTGAGTTAATTCCCAGTGAGCCGGGCAGTAGTGGCTGCAGGCAATGTACCATAGAGATCAACAGTTTGTTTAGACCGTGCTACATGGCTGTGGGACTCGTAAACATTCTTTTCTACTGCATTCTGGGTAACTGGGTAACTGCACAACCCAGCATTACACAGCTGTCACCACTGTCCTTTAAGTCACCCCAAACTGACCAATAGGTACTGTCCTTTCAGTAAGAGCCAGCCAATTGGCAGGCTCATCTCATTTATCCCTGGCAGTGTTTCTTGGGTTAGAGAGGACTGCTCTGGAAAGAATGAAGAATGAAGAAACAAAATGTGTCTGTGAATGCAGCATTTCCTAAACTAATGTTTAGATTTTTATTTATCTTCTCATTTAAATATAAATCACTCCCATTTTGTAACCCTTTGCAATCATTATACAAGCCTATTAAATCAAATTACACTGAGGGAGAAATATTCAAACAAAATTAAGTAGCATTGCCTCCTCTTTCAGCTAACTCTATGGAAAGAGGTTCGGAGGGAACTGAGAATTTGCTTTATTTGTGTGATGGAGTACCCCTCTCATTGTCCTGCCCAGGTGTTTTGTATGCAGTGACATGTGACACAGTCAGTCATTACAAACTATCACACAGAGGACAGAATCATTCCCCATTGTTGTTTGATGTGTATGTGATGTGTGCACGTGTGCATGTGTGCTCGCAAAAGCACACGTGTGTGAATGCGTGTGTGTGAAATCTAAGAAGTTCTCAAAATTCGGGAAATGTTTTTTTATAATATTGTACCTGATAATAGTATTTATTACTCTTGATTTGTAAAGATGAGTTTGTTGTTAAATTGTGAAACAAGATGGAATTGTTCGAAAGTGTTTGTTTCTGATTTCACTCTGCATTTCCAAGTGGTGATTAATGGTTGTGATGAACAAGCAAAAGACCTGAAAATGAAAACAGATTTATATACAAAAAATAATAAATTGTAAGACATTTCAAGTAGGCCTATCTGTTGTTCTTTGTGTTTTGACTGATTGATTGAAAAACAAAATGACTCACATTCCCGCTGTGTTATTTAAAGAGCACTCAGCACCACAGGAGTGCAACGCCACTATAAATAACTAGATCGCCAGTGTATAGGTGCATTCTCTCGACTGTGTCTCTATGTCTAACACAGCTCCCCACTGTAAATATAGACTGCTTCTTATGGGAAACTGTATATTGTGCCACTCTATAGAGTATGAAACACCTCCCCTTTCCATTCTTTATTCCTAGTCTCCTCTGTAACCCTCCATTGTTCCTGTGGTGGGTGCCGAGAGGCGGTGCATACCTTGTCGTCCTCCTCTTATCTCTGACAGGTTGTTTGGCATCTCCAGTCTCCACCAGCTGGACCCCCTCACAGACAACCTGTTACCCGCAGACGGCTGCGCTCTGCTGGGATGGTGCAGCAGGCTGGGGTGTGTTGGTGGTCGTCCCCCACTCTCCAATACCTCACACCAGCTCTCTGCTGTTTCTCCCCTCCAAGGCAAACCACCAATCCCCAGGACAGACATGAATTAAAACCCTCACCCCTTTTCTTTCAATATCTAATTGTATATTTAATATGCCAATGCTCTCTCTTACACCTGTTCGGGGATTACATGCATTACATGTGTGTCGTTGTTTGTTTGCAAGAGATTTGATCAACTATAAATCTTAGCACACTGTATATTTATTGTGTGAGGTGTCAAAGCGAGTCAGATATCCCTCTCACTTGCTCTCTCTCTCTCTTGCATGGTGGGGTCAAAGGTTAAGCAGGCGGCTCTTTAGATGGTCTGTTCCTCCTTAACCCTTCGTCTCAAACAAACAGAGCGCCGAGAGGAGCGCTGGGGGAGAAGAAGAGAGATTGGGGGGCGGGTAGGGGTCCCTGGGGCCTCTCTGAAGATGGATGGACTCAACACATGCTTATATTACAGTACAGTACAATGCTGTGCACTATGATGACTGTAGTGTGGTGAAGAGGTAACTGTAAAAATACAGCTTTTGTTACAAAGGCAGTTTTTATCATAATGCAAGTGCTGTGTGTGTGTGTGTGTGTGTGTGTGTGTGTGTGTGTGTGTGTGTGTGTGTGTGTGTGTGTGTGTGTGTGTGTGTAAATTCATCAGTAGAAGACTTTCTCAGACACACTAGTCTGACAGTAGATTGATGATCCCTGGAGATCAAAGAGCCTAAGTGGTGCTTAACGTTATCTCTCCAAGCCCCCCCTTCATCTCCATATTGTGCTTTTCTCATCCCGTCCTAATTTACTCATTGATGTCGCACTCCAACACATATGAACAGCGGGAAAGACAGCGACACAAGCAACACACAAATGCAGACACACACCTATTGTACATGTCTATAAAAGTGTATACGCCACTGGATTTTGGAAACTGAAATTTTTTAAATATCACTACTGTAAGTACCTGCAGGTCTATATTAGTATCCACGGGCTAAACTCTGGATGTGGCTGGGCTGGTCTTACCCTCCGTTTATTTCTAAGTGTTTCTTTGCAGGGGAAATGTCAGGTGGGTCCTTACTATACTATGTTGGTGTTATAAAGCTAAACTGTCCAACTGTGCATGATCGTTTCACTGAAAATTAACCATTCACGTCTGATTTAAAGTTTAATTAAATTATAATTTGAATCACTGCATCTATTGACTTGAATATATGGACGTGTAGCATGGGTTCTCTAGCGGGACATTGAGAGACATTTGTGTGATGTTTTTACATTAATGATGCCATTTTGAGCGGAATAAGTGGTCTGAGATGGAGTGTAATTGGTAAAGTTAATTATATTTTCTCTCTCTGGGCTTGCAGCTTGTTTCTGTCTAGCAGGGCGCTGGTAAAACAGCTTACACAAAACAGTTCATTTTTACTCTTAAAAAGATTATTCAAAAGGTACATAAATTAACACACTTTCTTTACTTTTGAATCAGTTTAAGTTATAGTTATCTATAAATGTTCTTTATCAATAAAACAATAAAATTACAAGGTTGTGAATATATGGTAGGTTTGCAATTAGTTTCTTTTTGTAGCTTCACACAGGTTAGATACAGGCCTACTCAAGTGCTTGTTAGATCACAGACAGATTTTAACTTTTTTTTTTTTATGAACTGTATCACTAGAAGCAAGCTTTATCTTTCTCCCAGTGTGAGATTTGCAGCAGTCTTACAATGTGTATTGTACATAAAAACAACAAGAAGACAATTATTTACAGTGCAACAAAGTTGGTGGTCAAAGAAGGTTGTCCTGTATGGCATTGATATTGTCTATTCCTCTATTTCTAGCTATAATTTATAAGCAAGAATGGTAATGGTTTTAAGCACTGTATAGTAAGAAGACCCTGACCCAAGCTAATTTCCCCCAAATGAGACTTTATGGCTGAAATAGCCATGGAATCACTGAAGTAGATCTTAATATTAGTATAAGGGCTGTCAAGGATAAGAGGGTAAGTGTGTGTGTGTGTGTGTGTGTGTGCCAGCGTTCTCGCTTGGGTTGTTCTGCGAGCTACGTCTGAAAGACAGAGGGTGAGGTCAGGGGTCAAACTAACAGCAGACAGGCCAGTACTGGGTCAGAGGTCTTAGACTAACCTGATCAGTGACGGCTGTTTATCTGACGACCTCGTACCGCCGGGGTGATTGTGTTGCCTCGCTCTCGCTAACAAGGTACACTCTCACTTTTATGCTGTCAGATTCTCCCAGTCCACCGCTGCGTGGATGCAGAGACAGTGTGGACAAAAGTCCCATGGCCACAGATGAAATAAAAATAAGCATGTGGCAACGTACGAGCATGAGTATTCATTTGAAGTCTTTGCAGTACTGTGTGTTCATTTGAAGTCTTTGCAGTACTGTGTAGGACGATGTGTAGTCCAGACCGAGACCAACGGGCTAACATGCCTAACGGTGAAAAGAAATAAGAGGCGCTCCCGCAGTGGGTGGTGGTGGTGGGGGGGGCATGGGCCGATATGGAGCCAATGTCCCGACTGATTACAGCCAGAGGACTGGAGAAGCATGCTAATCCTCCACTCACACACAAACACACATGCACTCACAGATGCGTGCACACACACACACACACATACACACAAACCTATTCAATTCAGAGATTACACCCATTTCCCCCTAACGTCTCCAGTCTAGGTCACCAGCATAGTATCATAAGCAGCAGGACATCTCCAACCACAGCTGCTCCGATTGGTCAAGACAAACCGGCTGCAGCCTAACGAGCCCCCTCCCCCCATTCTGATTAGTTGCTGAAATACTTCTGAATGGATGCACCAACAATGATGACTTTGTTAGTCTCACTTTTAAATTAGCTTTCGAGTTACTTTGAAATTTCTTGGCAAATCCTTGACAATGTAGCTTTCCCAAAACTTTTCCAGTCATATCCAGTCAACGTAAACGTGACGTGTGTGAGGGTCTGTGGCCTGTGGCTGCCTGGTGTGAAGGTCTCAGGTGTTCAAGCAGCCACAGGCAGACCTGTCTCTCTCTCCCCCCATCCCTGGAGGCTTGTCCCTACCCATGTACAAGGATGTTGGCAAACAAGCGAGACACAAGTACTGCTGGCAAACAAACACAAACATCAATAAACAAACAAATGTATTCATACAAATGCATACCACCCCCCTACCCCCCACCGCAACCCCATATAGGAAAACCTCTGCTGCAGTCAACTCAGACCCTATTGCTTCCTGAAAGCAGCATTGTTTTTGTCTATATCCAGCATCTAGAAGACCTTGTCTCATTACTAATAGATGGTGTCAGAGAGCCACTGGCCCCTCTGTCTGACAAGGGCATTAGCATAAACACAGACTTCCTCTCAATATCTGTTTGCACCACACTGTTGACCTTCAATAATGGATGGCTAAATGTTTGTTACATGCCCACTGGAGTGTGAGAATTATTTATGCGTGTGTGTGTCTGTGTGTGTGTGTGAGGGAGAAAAGACAGAAATGATAAAAGGGCCAAAAATTACAGTATATTAATTTTAACAATTATGACATCAAATCGTCAAACGTTTAATGCGTTGTAGAATATCATATATGACATTTTTGACATTAAAGATGATACTCTTGTGTGACATTAAATGCGTTGTAGGAAATTACACATGACATTTTTGACATTTAAGATGATACTCTTGTGTGACATTTAAA
Source organism: Percopsis transmontana (assembly GCA_025447815.1). Classification (NCBI taxonomy): domain Eukaryota; kingdom Metazoa; phylum Chordata; class Actinopteri; order Percopsiformes; family Percopsidae; genus Percopsis; species Percopsis transmontana. The sequence continues at coordinate 9,427 of JAOEHI010051681.1, read as the reverse complement.
AAAAACTATCTGAGCCATTTAATTTCCTAGATTACTATCATTACCAGCTAAATAAGTGAGTGCGGAATTCAGAACCCTTATGGAATATTCTTAGGAGATGTGCCCCAAAAGGAATTAGAAATTAGGAGGCAAAGCTCAACAGGAAACATAATGCTTGCATTTAATACATGACTAAAAGATGTGTGTTAGTCAGATGCCTTCATGGATTTTGACTGATTCATGTTCTTCACCTTCCCCCGCGAACCTATTAAAAGGTGGGCTAATGTTTACACGGGTGTGATCTCTCCATCTCCTCAACCTCACACTGTCCCGGCATCGGGCACAACATGCTTTTACTCTAATAGCGCCATGCCATTAGTATTAATGAAGCGCTGCATCTCTGTGTGTGTGTGTATATGTAGCATGCTACCCGCTCATCAAAAATGGATACAGCTGCATCTCTCCCTCTAGCCATCGGTGTTGTTGTTTCTCTGCCCTCCCTTCCTCTCCCGGCGCGCACACATATCAGTGTGTGCATATGCAGATGCATTTCTCTGGTTCTCTTCTGTCATTGTCAGAATCATCACCCTTAAAAGAACATTCATTATTGGCAGATACACAGCACACAGCATATCCAGTGCTCCTGGTTTGACAATGTGACCCCAGAGTGGTGTTATGTCCCTGCAAGGTGATTACAAGTCTTAAGAGACATTTAGATGAGGTTGTGGAGGAGAGGAAATCTTCAATTGAAGAGTGTTCCTATCAGAATAGGAGGCAGGAGAGCAGACAGGCTGCCATTGATGATGAGATTACATTTACTTGCAAGTTAAAACAAACTCTCTCTAAGTTAATTTCCTCCGCCACTTAAGCCTCTGTTGAGAATTTGCGTTGAGCAAATAACAAACAAAAGCTGCGTAATTTAATGCTTGGTTACATAAAATACTGGGTCAGATAAGAATTTGTGACTCACTAATGTAACCTGTTTTTTTTCTTTGAGGCTAGTGGCCAATTACAGTAGGCTACTATTGTGTATCTTGTTTTCTGAAAGGATATTTGGAAATATTTATTCTCTATGATCTGTTTTTTACCGACACATTGTCCATTTCAGTAAAAACTAATTTTTTGCTAGGAGTTATTTTTTAAGACCATAAAACTAATGAGACTAAATAAACCCAGGATTTTTAAACTGAACTCTGTGCACTCTGCATTTTGAGGTTAGGAACCTTGCGTTAAAAACAGGCTACCTTGGAGGGCGATTTGCCCTGGAAGGGAAGGTGTCTTAGGAGACTGTTCAACAATGAGAAGTATGACGAAATAGGCTTTCCACATACTATGCCTGGTAGGCGTAATTACATCCATGCACTGAAAACAGCTTTTTATTAATTGTATTAATAAATTAATAATTAATTAGTTACTTATTAATTTAACCTGGCTAAAGAGTTTAGTATTGTTGTTATTAGGCCTACTTCCACTCATGTCACGGCATGCAAGTTTACACCACTGGGGGCTGTAAAGTATCTTTGTGTGTTACCATAGAAACTCAAGAATTCAACACGGTAGAGATTGTTTCTGATATGTAGGATAGGCCTATATGATTTAAAAAAGTAGGTTTACGTAACACTGGTATAAAAAAAAACCTTAGTGACATAAAATATAATGTCATTGAATATAAAGGATTATTTCAGGGCGATACAAGATAAACAGTACCTTGAGTGAGTATTAACTTCTTATGACGACATAACTGAGCTAAATCAATTCGATGTGATTTCATATTTATTATTTAGTCGGCTGTTTTATATTTACTATGCTTGTGTGTGAACAGAAAGTTGCCTGTGGAAGAGAAGTATATGGTGACGAGAACCACACAAATGCTGGAGAAACGCACGGAGTTAGCTGAAGTTGATACACAGCTCAAGGGACAGAGAGAGGTAACGTTAGGCTACTGTATGCCTCCAGGACTAACATTTCAACGCATATGATCTCCAAGGAACAAAATGGACATATATCCTCTTCGTAATGCCCAGTCCAACCCGAATCCACGTGGTAGCCTAAATGTGTTTGCCCACACTGTATTTGCCCACACTGTATCTGTATGTAGGAGTTCGATCTGAAAAAGAAGAGCTTGCGACAGAGCAGAGATGAACTGCAGATGAAGGAAGAAAAACTCCAGCAGTCACGGCTTAACTTTAATCAATTTATAAAGGTAAATCAATGATTTAATTATATCATTCATACATATAACGCAAATATTTGATTCTGTCCTCCACTTCTCTCTGTGTAGGACAACGATGCTAAGCGCAGTAGAGCTACGAAGAAAGCAGACAGGGAGAGGCAGGTTGTGGCTCAAAAGGAGGCGGATATAGACAGACTGAAGAAGGAACGTGCTGTGTTGGAGGACAGAAGACACAAGTTACAACGCAGGCTGCATAGCAACGGCGTGTATTGGAACTTCCTAGAACAAGTCCGCAAAATGACCAAGGTAGGCTACATACCGCCCGTAATCTTGGGCCTTGTAGCCTACCACCGGGAGGAACGTTTGTAACTAAATATCTCTTGGGAATAAATGCATGGCGAAAATAGCATGTTGTCAATATTTTAGAGACCCCCCCCCCCCAACATTTCACAAATCATGTTTTCAGGAGAGCTCATGTCTTATTAAAAAAGAGCCAAGCTCCCCCTGGCTCCCCTGTAGTTCGCACACTGTGTGTTATTTTGCAGTTTGAGCAGGTGCATGACTTGCTGGGTCGCTTCGAGAGCCTTCTGGTCACAAGGGAGCAACTCCGTCAGAGAGAGAGAGAACTCCAGGAACAGGCGAACAGCCAGCGAGGAGGTCTACGGAAGTACTTGGACCAGCAAAACTGTGTACTGTTGCAGAAGCACAATCTGCTGTCACAGCTACACACTCAATTGGATGAGACACATTTAGAAGCTCTCAGATGGGTACGGTCCAGTGTTTGTGTGTGTGTGTGTGTGGTTGGGGGTCAGTGCATTCCTTGATTCCTTGTGTACACAGGAGAGTAAATGGAACCACATCCAGAACACAGCTGAAAAGGAGACACTCTTACTGGGCCAGATTAAAATGGTGACCCTCAACCTCTATCAGATGACAGGTGGGAAGGTTGGAGGAGAGGACGGTGTGTCTATTGATGACACACAGGCACAGCTGGACAGGGTGAGTAACCTCTCATGTATGTTTATTCAACTGGATTGATGCATTATGAAATATTTAATTTGTCTTCTTTTTTAGGTCCAGCGTTTTATCCAAAACCAGAATGAGATTATGAAAGAAATCAACCCCTCCGCCTCAAATATATTACCAGACTGAAGAAAAAACAGGACTTCTGGGAGATTGAATAAAACAGTGAATATTGTAATTTGAAATGGTAATGAGTCTATGCAATACAATCATAGATGTTCAGAGCACCTGTACTGCCACTGTGTGGTCAGTTCAGAGTATAGCCTACACCAACTAAAATGCTTAATAGCTTACAGTGTAGAACAATACCATATTTTGCTTACATTGTATTATTATATGCAAAATGTTTAATTTGCTTTGGCTGATTATTATATTTACAGAGTGACAAAAATAAAGTAATATTACATTACGTTTATACTGTGGTACATTGAATCATCCCACCCTAATTCCCCCAGTGCATAGGAACAAGATCACAGGGTGTCTGCTTTCAGAGAACTGGGATCTAGGTTCAGTAACCAAACAATTTATTTTCCCTTCTTGTCTTTTCCCTTCTTACTCTTGTTCTTGTTCTTGTCCTTCATGGCCTTGCGAACAGTGTAGCCCCTCCAGCCGGCTTGGATGACAATGACAGCACTCCCCTTCTTCTTCAGCTCCCTTCTCTCCTCCTCTATCCTATCCTCCTCCAACTGACGCTCCTGCTGGATCTGATCGTATTGTATTTTCAGGGGAGCATATGCTTCCTTCATCTTCTGCAGCTTTTGCTGCTCCATCTCATAAGCCAGCATTATCTCCGCCAGCACTGCCTGACAGACGTGATGGTGCATTAATGATGGCAAAACCAAAACCATAAATAGCTAATTTACTTTTCACATTTTTCAGATTTTCAATATCCCACAGAATGTTTACATGCAGGTTTAAGGGACCGATTAACTGAATTGAAATAGTAAAATACATACAGTATATGATATCATTGTTAAGCATAATCAAAATTTGGAGTACAAAAAAATCATTACCAATAGAAAATAAAGCTCAAAACAACTGACTTTTCAGGATTGTCTGGGCGTGTACAGACACTGATTGATCAACATAACAACAACAACAACAACAACAACAACAGTTATATTTTGTTGTAGTGGCACAACTGAAACCTTCTTTTGGTGCAGTTTGCTGATGTTAGGGCTTGACGATATTTTCAAAATCAAATATCACAATATTAAAAATACGTCATGTCAATATTGAGTGATTTAGTTGATGATTTCGCCTCATATGACAATACTGACGTAGTATTAAGAAAAGTTATTAGACTGACTGCACTCTTGAAACGTACCAAAGATGAGTGTTTTGCAGGTGCATAGGAGTTAGCACATGCCTCAAACAATCAAAACCTGCATCAAGTAGAAGCTTTAAATGCAAGTGTGTGTAATGTTTACCATTTTTGGTCTGAAACTTCAAATATATGAAGTATTGATGGGTTTTTAAGCTTCTGCTAGATTGAGACCTTTATATAGTTTGTGTGCGGGTTTATATTGTTTATGCTTAGTATGAAGATATTAGGCTATTTCTAAATGATCTAAATTAGGATTTGAGCTAGTATCTTGAATCTAATGTTTAATGTACACCCACAACAGTGTTTTCAGTAATTGCTGCTTCTTAAAGGAGTTGTCAATTTAACATAGTTTGTACCTTTTTCTTTTCCATGCAATCATTATGTTGCAGGCTATTGGTGTTGATGTCTGACTCTACATTGCAGTTCTTCTGCAGAGAAAGAAAAAGCAGTTGTATGTGGTCCTTACTCTTTTTTCAGGACATGAAAGGAAAGGTAACATTTTACACAGAAACTTGTTTCAACTTACCAAGAACAGTACTTTCTCATCCTTTTTGTGTTTAACCTGAAGTTCGTACAGCTCATCAGTGAGCTGATCAATATCCTGCTGAATGCGGGTCTTCTTCACTTCCAGTATCCTGACATACTTCTCTTCCTCTTTCTGACGTGATAAATTTGCATTTGTTTGGTCTTCTACAGTCTTTCCCATCTCTTTCAGAGAGTTCTCCATCTCATTGATCACATCAGTTTTCTCAGAGATCTGATAGAGATTGAGTTGAGAGACAGAGATAGGAAAACAGTATGAGAATAATAATAGCGTGATCTTGTATGTACTGTTAAAGGTTAGTAATGATATTTGGTGCCTGTCTTGCCTTTGCCTTTCTACGTTTGATTAATCCCTGAAGCTCGGTTTCTAAAGAACTAATCATCTCCATGTTGCTGTCATGGCTGGAAGACAGCTTCTGCATGTAGCGGCTCTGTTCCTGCTCCTCTTCCGGGGTGGTCAACAGCCTCTCTAGCAGGACCCTGTGGAGATCCCTCAGGCCTCCAATTAGACATTGTACATCTTTGCTCTCCCAGCATCCCACATCTACCTCTGTCTTTATGAGATCGATGACAGCAGGATTGTCTCGGAACAGCCTTAACACATCTCTTAAAGAGTTTTGGAAAGCTTTCTCAATGTGAGCCACGTTACTCTGACTTAAGTCATTACTTTTTTCTACCTCACTTGGTCCCTGCTGAAGCGTCTCTACTCTCTCCCCCAAACGTGTATACGTTATCAGTGCCCCAGTCAGCTCTTTTCCCAGTTTATTAGAAAGACTGTCTAGGTGGGCCAACACAGCAGGCAGCATGGACACCATCTCCATCCGCCTGATACAGTCCTCCACCACCCTTGAGATACGCTCTGCATCCAGTGAAGACAGCTTTTTCAGTGAGGGCTCAAGAATATTCCGGACTTCTTCCCGGAGTATCTTCGCCGTTGTGTATTTAGAGGCTGTCAACACAGCTGCCACTCCCTCTACAGACATGCTATCATTACGATACAAAAATGAAAAGTTAGTTCCGACCAAGTAATGTCATTGGACAAGAGTCATTCCATGCTTGGGACTTTTAACTATATATATATATATATATATACTGTATCAATCCGCTCGACATGTGTTCTATTAATCGTTCATTACATTTACGATCGTTATCTATCTTAAATTGTAACAAACTTCGCACAGCAAAGATGAACATATTTCCACAAATAACATTTGAGTTAAACTATGAATCTTCGTAGGGAGAGGACGAAGAGGAGGAAAGTAGCTGGCCCTTGGTAACGTGTAGATCTACACAAAGTAGCAAGCTAGTGTGCAGGAAAATGATTAGACTACTGTATGTGTTGCATGGCTACAGTTCCAGTGTTGGCGGAGACAAATTATTATCTTTTAGACAAATTATTAAATAAACAAACAAATCTTAATCTCTTGTCACCCTAATAAATGGCGCTTAGAACTGTTGTATAAAAGCAATATCACACTCTAGGTCGTGCTGTGTACTGAATATCAGCACTCCATTTCGTGTGATATTGCTAAATCACCGTATGTCACATAATTATTATTATGTAAACATCGCAATAGGGGATTCACATACAGTAACCACCAACGGTTTATATTGTTCACATTTGGGTTCACAGTTCAAATATTTTATTTATGGTAATTACCGTAGCTGTTAACGTTATTTTTGTTACACAAGTATATAATAGCCAAACCTACCTTCCGAAATCTAACAGGTTCACTGTATTAAAATGTCGAGTGTCAATGAGTTTTCTGGTTGCTAAGAAGCCAAACCTTGACTTTTATTTTGAAATGTACGTTGCGTGGTTGCGCTCATCCCTGGGAGCGCCAGCGCCTCGCAACAGCCGTAAATTGTTCTACTGTCGCAAAAGTATGTTGCAGATTTCTCGGTGATGTGATGTATATGGATATTATACTTTTTGTTTTACTTTTAGTATTTATAGAGTAAAAAGGGGAGATGTTTTAGGAAAACAGACCAGAGTTTAATTTGCTAAACACAGACATGGACAATGCGAAAGTGCTCATTAGCTCACCGCATGATAGCGAGCCAGTTGCTGGGTCAATGTTGACAGATGTCATCTCTCCTTAGCTAAAGACATTAACGGCAGCAACAATGCACACTGGCTTGTGTTGCACGTCTGCACAATTTTTTTTAACACGCGTTAATGTATTTGATAGCGGCAACGATATATAAACCCTCACTTTAATGTTATTGCAAGAACTTAAATAGCCAAGCTAGCAAATGACTAACTAGCTAAAATAAAGTTGAACTACGCAAAATGTTGGATTGACTGTAGCAAATAGTGCTGCTGTTTAGCTATAGCGGCCAGACTAGTTCTGTGAAGATCGCTAGCTGTTCCTTCTGCAAAACCAGAGATCTGCCTAGATAAGGTAAAAAGTTCTACTCCGCTACAATGGAGATTGACGACGATGTGCCTCTCATTTTACCGTGGGACGACGCAAACAGCGGTTTGCTCAGCGATGAGACAGAAAGGGGAGACGAGAGTAAGTTTTCACTTAATGTTGATCCATGATCCACATACCTGCACGTTATCTAGAAAATAGGTTGCTGGTGATGGGTTATTCGATACTCAAGAAGACTGTCTTCATTATTCAAAAATGTGTAGTTTTGTATTACAATAAATTATCTAGAGACTGCAGAGTATTGTGGGACCATTCTCTCTGATGTTCTGTAGACGACGGTCAACTCCGGACGAAAAACACATTGTTGTCTGCAAAAAGAGAGGTCTCTGTGTAAGCGGTACGCATGCGTCCACTTTGTGTAGTAATCCCTGCTCCCTTTGTATGCCGCACATGTATCCTACAAACTGACCCATGCAGTAACTCTGCACTCTCAGCAGATTGTGTGTAAGTGGCCCCCCGCTGCCCCTAAGGCTGTTTGTGTGTCTTTGTGCACCCAGACGTGTGTCGTGCCTCTGGTCATCTCTGGAGCTCCTGTGTGTGAGAGAGAGCTTTTAACCCTGGCAGAGGAGAGGTATTTGCCAGATATCTGGCTGTGGATACAGGAAGAAAGGACCCTAACCTAACCTGGATATATATTAGAAGTGAGAAGCCTATTCTCGGATCACACAGCTGGATTGCTTCAGTGACATTCACAGGCAAGACTGATATTTGTACTGTTGCTGTTAGGAATTCTATGCAACACAAAAATGAAGAGTGTTTTTTCCCCAGGGAGAAACAATCATGAAGTGCTTTGTGTGTTTGTGTCTGTGTGAGGCTGGTGGAAGAGCAGGCACAGGGCCTGACCTCACTGTGTTGTTGACATGGAGCTCCAAACGCGTTATTGTTCTCAGACAAATGAGGGTGGGTGGGATGGCACAGGACAGAAACACAGCACTCTCCTGGCAACAGCTAGTTCTCCGGTCACCGGTTCCCTCCTGGACTGGAGTTTGATCTTCACATTTCAGATGATTCGGCAGTGTACTTCCACCATTGAGTTCCAACGATTATACCTCTTGTCTGGACTCTGCTTCTATTAGATTTTTTTTTCAGGAGTGCCTGGGCCAGAGGCTTGTCGAACATGCGATGTGTGGGGGAAGAGGACCCTGACAAACTCAAGAATTTACATGCTGCAGCATACAGCCAGTGTCAACAAATTGACTTTTAGTATGGCAAAGACGCCGTGAAGATCTTTGATCTAGGCGTGTAATAATTGATTAATTTCTATTTTACTTAACTGTGAGTAAAATAGATAGTTCTTCACCATAGCTGGTGAAGAACGCTTCCGTCCCTGCAGGACTTGGGACATTCAGATTCACTCGTGCTTACAGGTAGCACTGGGTTCAGAGTTCACCTCCCTGTTGTGGCCGGGGGGGTGATTTTATAGTTAAAGTGACAGTGTTCATGTCATACATCTTTAGTACTAGTATTGGTACCTCTCATACGGGCTACTGTCATCTCTAACAAGGGAAGAAGTCTTCACATGGCTGTTTTGAATGGTTTTCTCCAGTGTCACTTTGGCCTCTCCCCATGATAATTCTGAATATGTGAGGACCCACATGGAGAACCTACTTGCTAGTGAAACACAGGGATTATTCTGCAGTGTGTGCTTCTGTGCTAAGTGGAATGATGTATGGACCAGAAGTGTGTGGACACTGGAACAGCACCGGTGGGCTGTAAATAACACACACATTTTCACTCAAACAGAAGCACACAAATCCTGGCTGAGCCATGGAGTGCTTGTCTGGGCGGACAGAGAATACTGGTGTACATGAAAAAAGTAAAGGACATGAAGATGAAGCTCATTACGAGAGTCCAGTTGTGAGCTCCTCATATACACTCACCTAAAGGATTATTAGGAACACCTGTTCAATTTCTCATTAATGCAATTATCTAATCAACCATTCA
>JAOEHI010051680.1:0-18171 GCA_025447815.1 Percopsis transmontana | reverse complement strand
AAGCCAAATAACGCACTACAACAAATCTCATTGCGAAAGCCAATGTATACGTCATTGGAACCATTTAATCCCATGATGCATTGTGATATAGCAGTGACTTAAAATGATTGTTCTATTACAACTAGAAAATTACCAAAAACAGTAAAGTGCAAGGAAATCTCAATAATATTATAGTTTTTATATGGTTTATTTTATTACAATTAATAGTTAAAACCATCATAGATACTTATATCGAGAAGGATCACACCCCATCGCTGAACAATATATCGTCAGCTTTGCGCAGTGGCAGTATCGTAGCCTATGAGGTTTATCCGAGGCGCGATTATTGCTAGTTGAAAACTTTACCCAATACCCCGCCTTGACGACTTGAAATATAGTCGGCAATGGCAATTTTTGACGGTCTCTAAGGAGACTGATTTCTTTGTCAAATGAATATGTATACTGGATATATGAAAACAAGTAATCGAGATGCCATAACCACATCATAGTACGCTTCACTGACAATTATGAATATAGCTGACGTTGACTATTTACGGTTACGGGCAAATGTAAAATATTGATTTTGTTAAGTGAGCCCTGACTACGACTTAAATGAATAGACAAAATGTTACAGACAAGTAATATGCTTATAGACTTATTGTGTTCTTACATTGAAGAATGGGATTGGGTATTTTATACGAAACGTCTCTTAATAAATAGGCTACATTTGTTGGTGAATTTAATCTGATAGTTTACATTTGTACAAGTAGTTTAGGCGGAAACTGCGTCATTGCATCCCACAATGCACTGTGACTTCACAAAGTAAGGATATTTCTAAATGCTGGTTATTTTCAATAAGAAAAATAAATATAGCCACAATTTAAGATACTATTTCGTTTATACTATTGTCTGAAAACCGTTCATGTATTTACTGCATGTAAACCCATCAGGTATGTGTCTACTCATAATAGTCAGGCGCGCTCCGTTGATGGAAGTTTGGTATCTTTGCGCAGCGGCAGTATCGTAGCCTATGAGGTTTATCCGAGGCGCGATTATTGCTAGTTGAAAACTTTACCCAATACCCCGCCTTGACGACTTGAAATATAGTCGGCAATGGCAATTTTTGACAGTCTCTAAGGAGACTGATTTTTTTGTGAATTCAATTAACTTAAATTATAGATACAATTGATTTTGGTGGTGCACCAACAGTACCACATTACGTGAAGATGACGTACATACATATATATATAGATTGATATTTCTCACATTGACTAGGCGTCTCTTGTTAAATTTTTACGGTTACGGGCAAATGCAAAACATCAATTTTGTTAAGTGAGCCAAGACTACGACATCAATTAATAGACAAAAAACTGTTACAGACAAGTAATAATACGTACATAAAACAATGAATAAATGGTAAAATAATAAAGTAGTTTAGACGTTAACCCGAATGCAATTAGCTAACATTTTGTATAACACTGTATTTAAAATTTGACAATAGGCATACATAGTTTATAGGCGTCTCGTGTAAACTTTTCACTGTTAAGGGCAAATATAAAACATTAATTTTGCAAGTGTGCCCAGAGTAAAATATAAATCAAAAGTAAATAAAATGTTACAGACAAGTAATAATACGGACAGTAACTAATGAATACATGGTATATAACATGGTTTATAACAAAAACCTTATTTAAATTTGACAATAGGACTACACAGATAGGCCTACACATTGTTAACTACATTAAATGTATCATATACAATATTAAATTAAGATTTGACTGCGGATTCATCGCAATTTATACATGTCAAATAATTTCCCAAATCAATCGAAAATAAATTCAATAAAGGCTTTCTATTAATACATTATTATTTATGGGTAAAATAGACCTTTCCAAGATAAATTCAATATTCATTAACTACTGGTGTGGTAGGATTTGGGTATGAAAAAATGTCAAAGTGAGATAAACGGACCCCAAGATTTTGCGTTATACAACGTGAACAACTTCAGATTAATTATACTTGGTACACGGACCGATAAACCTATTGTAACGCTTAATTTATATATTTTTACGAGTGATACAATATGAACCCCAGAATAGTCACCTAAAGTGATTTAGTTTCGGTTTACAAAGAACACCAACAACAATCAGAATATGCTTATAGACTTGTTGTTGTGTTCTTACATTGAGAAGGCTGGGATTGGGTATTTTATACGAAACGTCTCTTAATAAATAGGCTACATTTGTTGGTGAATTTATTCTGATAGTTTAAATTTGTACAAGTAGTTTAGGCGGAAACTGCGTCATTGCATCCCAGAATGCACTGTGACTTCACAAAGTAAGGATATTTCTAAATTTTGGTTATTTTCAATAAGAAAAATAAATATAGCCACAATTTAAGATACTATTTTGTTTATACTATTGTTTGTTCATTTATTTACTGCATGTAAACCCATCAGGTATGTGTCTACTCATAGTAGTCAGTCGCGCTCCGTTGACGGAAGTTGTGTATCTTTGCGCAGCGGCAGTATCGTAGCCTATGAGGTTTATCCGAGGCGCGATTATTGCTAGTTGAAAACTTTACCCAATACCCCGCCTTGACGACTTGAAATATAGTCGGTAATGGCAATTTTTGACGGTCTCTAAAGAGACTGATAATATGTTAAAATAAATATGTTACTAATACTGGCACTTTTAACATGTACTTCATAATAACTTGGTACATTTATGCACGTAAAACATTGTTCATTAACCATACTAGAGAGGCCTTACGTCTATTGCAATGGCGTGACGTCACGCGTCAAGTATATAACGATGCACATATGTGACTTTTGCGTGCACAAACGACGCACACACGAATCAGACATCTCTGGAGTCATTTGGGATTTGATGGGGTGCTGGTTGACGTAACGCCATAAAAATACTTACCGTGTAATTTATCTAAAACGTTTTAGAGAAACATTTTTATTTTGCGTTCACAAACGAATCGAAATAATTGTATTCATATTCTCATCATTTGGGGTGCCAACTTCATGGAGGTGTTGAAATTCAATGTTTGAAATGTGTTCTATTCAATGTTTTCCTGCTGTTCAGTGTCTGAGCTGACCGGAATGTGCGAATATATCACTTTACACGTCATGTAAAGGTGGTCAATGCACATAGTTTGACAGTAGATGGCACTGCAAAGCAGGATACGGTTAAATTGAGATTTGGTTAAGATCAAACAATCGTTTGTAGATTTAAATATCTAATCAAGTAAAAGTATACAGTGATGTCTGAAGACAAGAAGGCGACATTTATAATATTATTTAGTATATTGTAAATAAAGTAAGATGTCCAATTTAATCACTGGTTGAAAGATATAGATATAGGTGTTTAAATATTCATATGTGTGGGCTTAGTGCCTGGACATTAGCTTGTGTGCAGTCACTGTTCCTCAGCCGTTGGTAAACTAATTGCAGTGATCTCTTGGAGAGAGGAGAGGGTGGTGTAATCTGTCAATTCTTCTTCAGAAAGATAGATGGGTTCTGGTCTTCTTTGTATCCCTAAGGTAAACACAGTAAAGTGAGATGAAACAGGACTCTTTTGCTCACTTTTTGTCACACAATGAGCATTATTCGTCTTTTCTACAAACACACCACCTCAAAGGACATTATTATGTGTTCATATACATGTAGCCTATTATCCGTTTCTTAGTACTACAACAAGCTATCTTACATTGAAATGGTAATTGTAAGTACTGTTTGATTGTCAGTTGCCATGACGGATTGGAGTTTACAATATTTTTCATTACTGTAATGCCTTGTAAAATATTATTACTCAACTCTGGTTCTCTTTATGACTCTGGGTCATAAAATCATTGGTACATTAGCTATTCATTGGAGTGGAACCAAAAATGCACACATGCTTTATAATTATTTAGAATAATTTAAGATTTGTTAATCACCCACAATAACACACACTATATGTCCAACACATACTATAATGTCCAATATACCATAATAACACACTTCACACATAGCATTGATGATTCCTTATCAAATGTCTTCTACACACGAAGATGTCACATATTTAATGTCCCTCTAACCACACATGCTAAGCAATTCCAACCTTTTGTAATATGTATCAGTTATTCATCATCCAACATTTATGTGCTAAAAACAGTCTAAGTAATAGTTTGAAACTTGGCAAAAATAGATGAATAAATTGCACAGCATTATTACACGACCAGTTACTAGGTAACTATGCAAGTGTCAACAATTGCTATGGAAACCAGCAGATTCTTTCTGTCTCTGGGTGTCTTTGAGTTCTTTGAGAACATTTGTGAGAATTTGTGAGAATTAGTTTGAGGTTCCAAGCTAAGGTTTGACAGTTGTGGGGAAGACACTCACAAATGAAGACTGTCATCTTAACACGTTACTATAGACTGCTTTCATGGTTGATGTCATTTATATGTTTATTCAGATATATCAACTACAACACCACTACAATAAGCCATTGCCCATTAATTCTTGCAATCTCGCTAATTTGTTTCATTGGAGAATTATAATTGGCATTAAAATCTGTTCCATATCAAACTTCTCAAATATCAGAGCAAACACAAATCTGAATGATTTCTTTACATATTTACCTATCTGGCACAAATACAGTGAGAACTACATTTCCCCTCAAAAAGCAAACATCATAGCCCACACTATAAAAAAAGAAGAAAAAAAGCCACGTTGATGTGTGGCCAATAATGATCATCCTTGTCACATCCCCGTGTTACAAATACATATTCTCTGAGAGCTGATCAGATAAACGGACCCATTATTTTGTTAGAGAAATCGTCAAAGGACGGGATTACAAGGAGTACAAGCCTAAAAAAAAAAACATCCACTTATTCAAAATCCAATTAAAGCTATCCCAAGACTTGAATGCTGTCTGCCTATTAATTGTTGCATGGCGCGAACAGGGTCACCTCCCAATTAGCTACCTCCTGTGACACCGTTGACACCCCAACACTCTGAAGCACCATGATTGTATTTCAGTTTCAATTACCTCGCCTTTCCCACAGTGAGAGGAATGGCTTTCTTCCCTCTTTCTATATTTGTCTCACTTCATTTGTATTTGTTCATCTTGTATTTGTTCTTCTTATTTCCTGTTTCTGGTTGACTGTGAGGGTTCGTCATTCCCTTTTAGCAGTAAACGTCACTTTTATAATGTCCAGACCAAATACCAGGAAGCTTCTCTCGCATGATGCTTCCTCCGGCTCCGGTCTGTAGGATGTTCAAACGGCAGTCGAAACACCACTGGCTCAACTACTGCATCCATTACGCACATTCTCAGAGCACCTGATGGCTCTGAGGTTTGTGGTGGATTTGTGTGTATGTGCCTGTCAATCCGCTGGTTGTCTGGTTGAAGGGAGCCCCTAGTTGCAACAGATTATTAAAAGCAGAGTCTTGGCAGCCTGCAGTTCTTAGGAATTGCTTTTTAAAAGGTATCAGGCGCTCATTTCCTCAGGTTCAGATGGTTTTGATTGGATTTAGTTTGCAAAATACGAGTAAATAGATGTTCATCAGATGGAAATAGCTGTTTAGTGGATGGTCATGTATCCACTCTCGCTGAGATACAGTCTGGAAACGAGCAATGTATTAACGGTTGGACAGCCTCTTCTAAGGGCGGGCCAATCAGCGATTAGTGGGGGTGGTTAAGTGCGATGACGTTAAAGTCAAGCGTTCCTTTCGAAATGTAATTGTAATGGTGGTAGAGTTAGATGAAGCGAGGCCATTGTTGCAGCGCTAGGGAATAAGAAAGAATTGAAGCCCAAGCAAGTACAATGTCTAAAACTATTCATTGAGGGCATACGACATACATACAGCATGCATCATATCGCTGTCACTGACGATTGGTTAAAGGCTGCTCCAATGGTTTTCAAATTAGGCCAAAGTCTACGCCCATTAGAATGCAACGACTGCAAGCAATCCCCAATCGAGCGTGGCCAGACCCTATTCACTAAGTAAATTTGGGTCTGGTTATATCAGGCTACTTACGCATTTCAAATAAATAAATACAAAATATGTAAATATATAATATATAATACATATGGAGAGGTCTGCGAGGTTTCCAAAAACTGGTCTGTCATTATTTAGCCCTGTGGGTGAATTAAAATCCCCCAGTGTAGTAGAAAAGCCTACTTCAGAACCTTTCAAATTGTTGTGTCATGCTTACACAGCATGCATTGAAGGCTCGGAGTTGTACGATCTAACCCTATTAACTCCTAGATAAATGTATTTATGGCTACATTCAACTTACTTATTATTCGTACTTCATATGTGGCATATACTGTATCTGTTTTTTTAAAATCATTTAAAAAAAAAAATCAGATCCAGGCTACTTTCACATAGTTGAACTTATTGTGCGGTCGAATCAAAAGCGAAAAACCGAACCGAACAGTGTTGTCATGACAATAAAGAGACGGATGTGGGGATTTGTGGGTAAGCATGCATGCCTCTATGTTTTTATTCACACTTTTGAACAGCACCCTCTGATGATTCAGTGATTGCTCCACTCACACTGACAAGTATTTCATGCATAGAAAGGCTGCTGCCTGTGTTTTGTTAATGCTATTTTGTGTGCGCACAAGTTGTCTTTTAGTTTGGCACGCTGTCTGTTATTTGTGGAAGATAACACTGTGTAAAAAGATTACAGTGTTTACAAATCGACAACATCCTGGCTGAGAGCAGAAAATAGGAATTGACAACATAAATCACACACTATAGTACCTTAAAGGCCTGCCTCTTGTCAGAGCTCAGCTGGAAAACCTGAACAACGTATAGCAGATGTCGAGGTTGCGGCTGACTCCACTGCATCATGCGTCACGGGGCTCGTGTGGGCTTGTCTCGCCACTGATGGAACAGATGACATATGGGTTTTACTGCACACATCTGACATTCTTATGAATAAATAAAAAAAAAACTGTTCAAAAAAAAGAAAGGAAATGAAAAGCACATAAATAAATTATAGACATACTCAACGAATGGTACGGGTAGCACTGCAACATGCACTGTTACTAGTTCTAAGCGTAGGTAGTGCTGTTAGTCACAAACACAATGTGAGGGCTAGCCGCTATATGATGAGAGTTTAGAGGACCTCAGAAGTCCCTGGGAGTTTGTGAGTAGGCCTATGGGCAGTATGAGGTTCACTGTTAAAGAAATGCAGGCTAAAGGAAATAATAGCTCAAAATTAAAAAAAAAATGGCTGTGCCAGTTTTGCTTAAGGTACGATGTATGTGGATGCTTTTGGACCTACAGTAAGTCTGTCCAGCTGACCTCTATTACTTTATCAAATTGTTATGGGCTATTGGGGATTTCGACCTAGGTCACTGTTCCTATAACGACACCGCCATTTTGGAGGTCAAAATGTGTTGGTTGTCGGTTAATCCGATAATTAATAGTAGTTGATAGTTAATTCCTTTATCGAGTTTTTTAAACATCTTGGATGTCTCAAGTAAGACAAGATACCAACAGAAACTTAACGTGGCTGGTATACGTTACCTAGGCATCTTAACGTACCTGTGTAGCGTTACAATGGTGGCGACATTCAAGTCAAAGTTAATGTATAAAATAGAGTTCGGGCACATGCCCATATTCATCACACGGAGACACTTCCTCTCCCAGACCCCCACGTGAATTGTGTATTTGAGCACGCACGCGCGCGCACATACACACACACACCTCACTCCCCTTCTTGGCTTCCATTGCAACCCCCAAGGGAACCTTTCCACCATAGAATCTGTCCCCCAGGGGAACCACACCTTTTTGCATTACGTTTTTTAATGAAGAGTTCATTAGATATACTAGTACCTATTTATTCGTTACTGGTAACTATAACACTTTTTTCAGTCTTATTAACTTTTTTACTAGTCAAAATGACTACATGATGGTTCAATTTAGGGTGTAGCTTTTCCCACCCTATAATAATAATAATAAAATAAAGTAGGCTTCATTCTCAGTTAGAATCCCATTTAAACAAGAAACCTACATTTAACTTATTCAAACTATTATTCTAATAATAATGTGTTTCCAAAGTACTGCGACGAGCAACGTGTAAGAGGAACCATGTGATGATGACGTCAAACAAAGCCGGAGTAAAAACAACGTCGTTTAATGCGGATAATGGTGACCTAACAATACCACAATTACTGTAAAAACAATAATACACCTACTCTACCCCAACACACTGGAACTAACAAGGCCAACATTAAATATGGATACTTAAATATGGAACTTAAATGCAAGACAAATCACACACTGAACACAAGGAACTATGGGAAAGGGGCGGGGCTATAGCGCGGTCGCTTTTCTTTCACAAAATAATGTAGTTATGTTTGCCCAACCAACATGCCCGCCCGCTCTGTCAGAGGGTTCTAGAACCGGCCCTGTAATGGTTGTCCACGGTTATGTAGCCTGCACGAAACAACACTGTAAGAACGCACGGGGAAGTATAAGATGCGCTTTCAGTAGTCCATCTTCGGAACATTGTAGTTTCACCGCGGCAGACCCACGTCAATAACATCCACCGTCGCATAATTACGTGGCGTAGTATAGGTGCAGTCCAATTTTCGCATCATCGCCTTGACCTCATGACGTTTTCAATCGAGGTCAAGGAAAATTGGTTAGGAAAGGACATAGGACGTACTAAGCTGCTCCTCAACTAAGGGTTTTTTCCTACTTTTACTTTTTTAAATAGACTTTTATACCACATTTCTAATAACGTATAGTCCTCTCTCTCTTTTTGAGGGAGGTTAACAAACTAGTGATGTCTTAATGCTATTTTATATGTTCAGTCCTGAACGATTGTACTTTTAATGGCTGGTGCTGCTGTCGGCTCTGTAACTTTGTTAATCAAGCAGAGTTTATATATATATATATATATATATATATATATATATAGGTGACAAATTAAAGGAAAAACCTGAATAAATCAGTGGAGCAACATAAATGCAGATGCAAGCTACAAGCCAGCTACATTGTTGTAAACTAAAATATTCCAGCCCTGATATGCGTCTTATGTGAGTAATTTCATTCTTGGCCAAGGGAAGAATACAGAGCAAATACAGAGGTCTGTCTCTGAGGTCTTCAGAAGAAAAAAACACGTATAGTATATATGTACTTCTGCCTATGTGATGGAAAAGTACAAAGCTATACAAAAAATGGAAAAGAACAAGTGAAAATTAACAAAGATTGGTCAGGATAGTACACTACTCTCATACCAAGTCCATATACCAGTGTTATCAGCATGGTCATGCAGGGAGAAACCAGCTCTCTGAATGAAGGAAGTGTTATATTACAATGGGGTTACATAAATCAGTCTAAGGTAAATGTGTTTTTAGGAGATTTTCTACACTGCATTAGGCGATTAACATTCAATAATGCCGTGGCATGTATAAAAATGCTGAGCAGGCAAGAGGAAAAGAGAAACGATCTAAGTGACTTTGAAAGAGGGTTCATTATTGGGGCACAGATGGCAGGCATTTCAGTCATAGATACACTATATATAACTATACCTATACCACCCTGGGAGGTAAACAAGCTGTGTGCTGCACTGCAAGGGGGGAAGGGTTAGAACGCTTTGAAAGTAAAAGCAAATGGGATTGAGCCAAGGTCTGCTGCTTCAGGACTTTTCCCCACTAGCTGCATTGGGTCACAGAGCCCTGAAAGGTACTCGCACTCGCCGGCACGAGTATGTCCGCCTCCATTAACCCTCGAGTCCAAATCCTTCCTCTCAGTGGAGTGGCCAGGGTTTGATTTCTCAACTGTGCTGAAAAAAAAGTGACATTATTTTGTCAGTTGTTGTTTCTCAGCTTTAACTTAAGCTGAACACCATATCCCCTGAAGCAACACACATGCACGCGTCCTTCCCCACACACACTCCGCTACATATCGTATATTATGTCTCTCACAGACAAACATTTTTAACAGTTAAAGTTAAAAAATGTGTCACTGAGGTCTATGTGATCCATTTTCCCAACTAATTTGAGAGCTCCCTCATGTCGTTTTGCTATAGTTAATGTTACTCCAGGTCATCAATGCAGTGTGTGATGCCCCTGTGCCTTGGGCATGATAAACACCATACCAACAGGTACTGGCATCACACACATGCCAACGGGCTTCACACAGATGGGACGGGAATCACACGAATGGCAATGGGCAAGACCCACACGCCCACGGGAATCGCACTGGCAACAATCACATGGACAGACGGCAAGAAAGCACATAGGCGCATTGGGAAATCACATAGGTGCCAAGTACCAAGACGCACACGTAGGTGGTCATAATGGGTTCGCATGGGCAGCCCCGTACGTTTTCCTCAATCTGTTTGCTCTTCACCTCGCTACAAAGCTTAGACGATCAACTTAACAGTAAGCGTTCTCTTGTTCGTTTGAGTTTTTGTGTAGGCCTAGTCTGTTTAGCGCGGCCAACGGCCCAACGGATGGCTTCGACCAAGAAGAAAACGCTTCTGTCTAGGAAAGCTAGCGGAACTGTTTCTCGCCTCTGCCCTAATGCTTGCGGTTTCTCGATATGACATCAGGGTCGCTCAATCACTCGGCTTATAGCCTCCGGTGTCTCTCTCCGTGTGGTCTGCTCCGTGTTCCTTTTACTGGGGAAACAGGTAATAAATAACCTGTTCCCCATTCCCGAGTCCCGCAAACCACACCTCCCGACACTTCCCCCACCCACACAGACAGAGCCAAACCACGCCCACACCTCCACAGCAGGCTTACCAAGGGGAAACCGTGGGCGCGCAGCGCCACCTGTGGCTGATGCTCACTTTGCCGCCGGAGGTTCCTGCATCAGCCCATTGAACCGATATATTTGTGGATGGGATATAGATAAATAGATAGTGTGAGGGAAATTTTTTATTTTAAAGAATGTTCTCATATATTCTTCTATTTAGACAACGTATTCTTAAGTACGTTCTTATTTATAGGCTATAGTTATTCTTAAGCTTAAAAATTGATGTGTGAGCTTTATAGCCAATTATAAAATATTGGATGTATGTGAGAGGTCAAGGATCATCTAAACACTGTGTCTTCTTGGTTATGTTTACTCTAACCAAGACAAGTAAGACAATTCTGAATAGAGGAGTAGAGTACATGTCCTTAAATGATTTACGGACGTGTTATGTGTTTAAAATCTGCTCTGAAAGTCTGTTTAGGACGCACACTCGACTACAGAGAGTGCGTCCTTAATCTTGTTTGACAGTCTCAGATATATCTGATATAACAGATATAGCTATAGATAGATAAACAGATGTTATCATCTTCCTACTGATAATCAAAGCAATACATATAATTTAGATGGCTACAGCGCTTACACAGAGCTCTATTCTTCTTCTATAGTTCCCTTTAGAGATATTCTTCCATTTAATGGCCTCCCAAGAGGAATGCTTTTCATCATCTGTGCATTTGCAGTTCCCCTCCTGCCTTCAAAATGTCTGCTTTTTACGCAATTTTCTGGTTCAGGTCACGTGTTAGGCGAAGTGGCGAAGTGGGCGGCGTTATACTGAGGGTTTTATCTTCTCTCTATCTCTATATTTAAAAAAAATCTCCATCCCTGCTCTATGTTAAGATCAACTCCTACAATGTTTAAGCTCTTTGCTGGTATTTAAGCTTTTAGCAATCTTTTATTTCAGACTGAATGGTATGTTGATATGTAATGTGTGATGCTATTGTGAAGGGACGGGATAGTCCATTGGTTAGGGTGGTCAACTCCCACCCGAAAGGTAATATGTCTAACCCTACCTGCTCCTTAATACTTTTAATTATACTCACTGTAGGTTGCTTTGGATAAAAGCATCTGCTAAATGACCCAGTTGTAATTGTAACTAGTAAGCCCTGATGACTGCTGAATTCATTATTCTAACAGAATGCATTTAGGCTACTTACGATGAATGGTGTGTGATTGCCAAATATACTTATTGTACATTGCACAAATGTACTTATTGCACTTATTAAATCACTTTGGATTAATGCGCAAGCTAAATGCTGTGATTGTAAAAAGTAAAACTTATTAACAATATGACGTTTTTTTGATGGCATTTCTAGTCTACTGCTTGTTATTTTTTTAATGTATCATTTAGCCTCAAAGGTTCCTGGGAGTTTGACAGTATGGGCACCTGAGATTCACTGTTTAACATGGTATGTGTTTGTGTTTTGCCTAATTTTCAGAACTCCAACTTGATACTGACAGGAATGATGAAAAGTGACAGGAGTCTGCTGGTAGGCTACTTTGGCTGCAAACCCCATCCCTTTCTTACTCGACTCAAATAATATTGAGTTATATCAAATCCTTTTCAGCCATTAATGAACTAATTAATAGTAACAATAAACAATAAACCTATATCTTTTTCACTGGGGGTTTAAACACACATTGATAAAGACAAACCTGTCATCCTAAAGCCCTCCCTCTGTGAAATGTTTAAAGCGTGATACACACATCAAAACCTCAGGTTATTTAAAGATTTCCATTCTCCAATCTAATGGGTATTTCCATCATTAGGCTACACACATCTAGAGCTCCAAAGCAATACATTGCTCAATGCCAGTATACAGTTTGTGCTATCAAATACTTCACTTTCCTACCTACACAGGAATACTTTATCAGTTTTGATTGTATGTGTTTCTGAATGTATTTATTTATTTATTTTCAGTTTCATTGAGTTGTTATTGAAATTTAAAGCCATTCATATTTGACACTAGCCTGCCCTCTATTGGTGAAACAGCTGACTAATGGATAGACGCATGATCATGATGGGTAAATACAGACGGGTGAAAAATTAATGGAAAGACCTGAATAAATGAGTACAGGAACGTAATGCTGCATTGTTGTAAACTAAAATAATCCAGCCCTGATATGCGTCTTAGGTGCGTAATTCAATGACTGGCCAAGAGAAGACTTACATACACAGAGGTATAAGGTCTCTGAGGTCTTCATAGGAAGTAAAAAAACACAGATATATACGTACCTACTGCGTACTTGATGGAAAGGTACAAATTTATACAAAAAAAACGACTCCAAAAACGACTCCAGTCCATACCCATGTTGTCAGCATGGCCTCGGACAGGGAGAAACCATTTGTGAAAATGATGGATGGAAAAAATGATGAATGGAAAAACATAGGACATTTCTAGATCAGGGAAATGTATGTACCAGCTAGGTCTATAGCTATATCACATTTGTATACACCAATGCTATGTCTTTGAGTTGCATGTAGTGTTGCTACAAAAACAAAACGGGGATTGGCAAGTCAGCAACACAACATTTCGCTCTATTGTCTAATTCTTCCCAAGTGGGTGAACATTCTAATCCAGCAAGTTTCGTCAGCAGCCTTGGAAACACAGCAAGTAATTTAGCAGCTTCTAGCTGACATTAAGCATTAAACGTTGTAGGGGTTGTCAACATGACATCATAGAAAGAGAAGGTTCATTCATACAAACAAGGCTTTGAGTGTCCTACCAATGCAGTGGTGGACTGAGTCGGGCAAGGCACCATATTTATAGAGCACATTTCACATGCAGGCTCAATGGGCTTCACATAAAAACATGGTATACAATAAAACAGGATTTAAATATTATAGAATAAAAGAGTACGAGTGTAACGTTGGCACAAAACAGAGACAAAATGAAATTATGCAGTCCAGGTGTATTTATTTACCAGTGGAAACCAACAATCCTGCGCAGCAATATACAGAATACAGGCAGGCCTGGCAAAAACAGATTAACTGAAGAAAAACAATACTTGCAAAAACAATAAAAAAGAAATAACTAAATACCAACTCAGATTCAGCTGCTCTGCACCAGCTAGGCAATACTCCTTTAACTTCCTCGTGATTCCATGCTGGCTTATCTCTGTGTCAAGGTATTTACATTTTACATTTTAAGCATTTAGCAGACTTTAAAGGGAGGATAGAAAAAGGATTGTTAGTGGTATTAGTGCTATGAAGTAGAAAAATCGGTGGCCGAGGAACCGAGATGAATTCTGAAGAGGTGGGTTTTAAGTCTCCTACGGAAGATTGATAATGATTCTGCTGTTCTGACCGCTGCAGGAAGCTCATTATATGACCATGACCACACAAGGTATGACCACAACTCACTCCCATCCCCCTCCTTTATATCAGCTAGGTCCTACTGGGAGAAATTGATTGGTATTTGCTAATCAATTATCCGGAGATTATCACCTGGTCCACCCAATTATTACAAAACATACTAAAACACATTTGAGCAAGTACTTCAAATTCAAAAGGCAATTCAAATAGCATTGCTTATTGACATACAACTCAACCCCCCTCCAACTCTACCATACTTGGAGCCTTTCCCCTGGAACCCCTTCTCATAAAATGGTACCCTCCTATACGGTGTCGGCAGTTCCAGGTCTAAACTGAGGAGAAATAGGTGACGAACAATTGACTTTCGTTGCTTTTATCAATAGAAATGTTTCATACAAATACTAGTCCCTGTATCGTATTTAAAATACCTTCCATAATATGTTTTATTACACTAACAATATCAATGTTATGTCGGCAGGCCTTCCGACATCACTATCACCACAACACAGACACCGCCAAGCCGGCGTGATTTCATTATTAATGGAAGTGGCTGTGCAGCGTACACGTGCGTGCGTGTGAGTACACGTCTTACTTTATAGGGCACGGGGCTGACCCCTTGACAAAGAGACAATTATCTGACACACTGGGAGCCAATGCAGGCATTTGAGAATTAGTGTATACCATAAATAATACCATAAATTGAAACCATAAATTGAAACCATAAAGTGATACCATAAATTGTGTTTTGCCTGAGGGTCAGAGATAGCTGAGGAAGAGTAGTTAAACCCAAATGGCAGCCAATGTATTTCTGCCTTCTGAGGTGAGTGTCAGGGAGTATCTGGAGGGAACGAATGCTTGGGGCGCTGCCGCAGGTTACCATCTACCATCATCTTGGCAGGCTTGAAAGGATGACTGGGGTCATACCCATGGTATACTGGGCTTGACCTGTGGGTGGTTCTGCCTGATGGGTTAGTTGTTTTTCAGCATATCAGACACCTCTATCAGCAACTGTGTAACAGCTGTAAAGCATGGGGCAAACCAATCTTGTCTTGAGTAAGTGGTTAGTCCCTCCTCTTCCTACACGTGATGGCCCACAGGCCCCTTGGGGCAGGTCGTAGAGGAGAGACTCGGCACAGAAAAGGTCCGTCAGGGTGAATCCCCCAAGCCAGACTCCAAGGAAGTACGTCCCTTCCTAAACCATAGCTCCCTTTTAGCACCAGCACCTGCAGATAAAAGAGAAGGCTGTTTAGCCGTTTAAAACGTTCAGCACTTTGTTGTACCATGGTTATTTCGGTAGCATAATAGTAGTAAGCAAGTTTTTAGTCAATAACATGTTATTTTATTTCAGAAATAACATCACACAGAAATGTCAGAAATCCTCTTAGACACCAGAAACCATGAGCTACACCACATGCACATATACTCTGGCATGAGCATCTAATATTTCAAACAGTATATCCTGATTTACATTATTTCAGATCATTTTAAAATAGAGTGGCGAAGTGGCCTGGGCAGAGTTATACTGAGGGGTCTAGGTTTAGTAAGTAAAACTGCCATTCATTTGTCTCAAAGGATTTTTTGTGATGGATTTTTGAGCATTTGCAAACCTTGGCTTGACACGAAAGTCTCCCGGATAAATCGTATGTACAAACAAAAAATGTACGTACAACAAAAGAAGTAGCACTGAGAAAAAATTGACAACAGAAAAAAGGACTGTGTACATAAAATCTTCAGGGGGTTTGTTACTAGTGCCATAGAACATTGTGTTCAAGAATCATCCATTCGCAGACCTCATAGTTGTCAGCTTGCCTAACGCACCAACGGAAAAAGAATTGTCTTTTCTGCAATTAAAGTTGGTGTTAGCTGAAAGATACCTGTAGGGAAATTGCAAACAAAATCTACATAATACTAACATGAATACTAAGCTATCTAATGGAGCTAACCTGCCACTGGAGTAACCATTGTGAAAACACAAGCTATGGTATGGTCTGGGCTACCATAGCCTGAAGATGGAGCAGATCCCACATAAAAGCACACAAGCAGGAATAACAAGGTTAAACACAATAGCCAAATACAATTCGCAAAGTTATACCGAACGTAATATGATACAGCTGGCTGCTATGCAGCTCTGTAAAGCATTGCAGTTTGAGGGTCAGATACACTCTAAGGAAAGCAGGCAACATGGCCAGAAAGTTATGTAATCATTCAGTTTGGTTAGCATGCATCTTGTTAACTGTAAGGGAAGGGGTAGAGAGGAGTACCAGCCACCCAGCACTAAGGTATGTGAAGCACACGGATCGTTGCTTGTAGCAGATCACAAAAACAATGTTTTATCTTATATCTACAATTTTCTGAAAATAAATTCCAACACACTTAAATCTGTGGGTGTTTCATATCCACTTTCAAACTTGGAGTATATGCATTGAGCCCCATTGAGCCCCAAAGGGGCATTTGTCCCAAATTATAAAACCATCAATTAATTATTGGCCCCTAATAATAATAATAATAATAATAATAATAATAATAATAATAAAAAAAAAAAATAAATAAAGAAGAAGAAAACTATCAATTGCAATAATTAAATGCAAAAAACATTCCAACATGAATAAATGAATGAATTGAATGAATTGAATATTTAGCATGGTATTTTCGTTGTTCAAAACAGCAAAACACTGTTCTGCTGTATGACCGAGTTTCGGATGGGAGATAGCACCTGGCAGGAACACAATTAAAAAAAACAATTTAATTTTGGTTCAATTGCGGCAGTCCAGCCCACTTTCACATTCACATGCTTTGCATAATTCATATTAAAGAAGATTGCTTAATAAATGCAAAGCAAGTCCACGCTACCAACCACCCCCATGTTAGATGCCCCCCATACAACACAACCACGGCCACCAGCGGAGTTATTCATCACTCCGCTCAGTGAGTGGGGGAAAATCAAATTTACACAGTACACGTGTACTCTCTGCTCTATCGGCAGCTAATAGCATCCTCCTGTGGGTCCAGTAAATATAAAATGTCCTGTAGTGCGTATTCTAAGAACACATGGAGCTACAGAGAGGGGTGTTATATTTATATTTAATGGATTTGCTGCTATACTTTCAGTCTAGGGAAATGGCTGTGAAAATGGTCTAAGCTATGTTCACCACCTGTCATTAGAAAGCTAAAGTATACTTCTATGGGTTGTTCTGGTCTTTGTGATACACACATAACATCATGACCACTGACAGGTGAAGTGATCAACACTGATAATCTTGTTATCATGGCACCTGTCAGTGGGTGGGAGATATTAGGCAGCATGTAAACACTTTGCCCTCAAAGTTGATAAAAGCAGGAAAAATGAGTAAGAGTAAGGATTTGAGCGACTTTGACAAAGGCCAAATTTTGATGGCTAGACAACTGGGTCAAAGCATCTCCTAAACTGCTTCTCTTGTGGGGTGTTCCCGGTCTGCAGTGGTCAGTACCTATCAAAAGTGGTCGAAGATACTTGAAGGCATTTCTCCTATACTTCAAGAGGTTGTGCATTTAAAGTCCCTGAACAATGAAAATGGGAAAGGTTTTCTTGGACTCTGCAGTCTTCAGTAAAAGTCAGCAAGACTATCAGTCTTTGATAGTCACAGCTAATGTATTCCAATGACAGCAACCTTGGATCACTTCTAATAAAGATGATATGAGGTGAAACAGGAGATATTTGCAGAGCAGGAACGGGGAATCAAGCAGGTCTGTAGCAGGATTTGTGTCCAAACCTTTTGCCTAAACCGGAGAGACTGGCTATTTGGTCAGGGTCTGTCTCCATCTCTGACGCGTCACATACACACGAACACACGAGTTGTCCCAGAAAGACCTGAGAGTGATGGAGCAGCAGTGTACGGTTAACATCCATGACAAATCCCCTGTCAGACAGGTTCTCATTCCACCTACTAAACATACAGGGCAGGGCAGACACCCTGTAAGCCAAGCTCCATCTTGTAGAAATGGCACAATGGTGTGTGTGTGTGTGTGGGGGGGGGGGGGGGGGGGGGAAATCCTGATTTAAAAATATTTGGGCCAATTTTATTTTTAAATTTATTATAAAAAAATAAAAAACAAGGAACACAAAATG
>JAOEHI010051679.1:0-18172 GCA_025447815.1 Percopsis transmontana | reverse complement strand
CTTACTGACGACAACCAACAGTTGAAGAGCAAAGTACAGCAGCTGCAGCAGCGATCAGGGTGTGTGTGTGTGTGTGTGTGTGTGTGTGTGTGTGTGTGTGTGTGTGTGTGTGTGTGTGTGTGTGTGCCACACCAACGGTATGATGCCCAGATAAATGTTGACCATCTGTCCTCCCTCTCTTTGCTGGCTTGTTTGTTTGTATTACCTATCTTGTAGTTAGATTACAGTTAAATAAGTGCATTATGGTAGCCACAAGCGGCCAAAATTCCATTGATCAATTCCCATTGCTTTGACCGTATAGCTTCCTTAACTCAAAAGATTAAATAATATACAGTTTTATCACTGTATTTAATGACCCCCCTCCCCTCCCCCGCCATTGTTTCTTCCAACACAACCACCTCAAAATGTTTTCTGCTAATAGGTTTTCAAAGATTCGTTGACTTGAGGTGAGAAAGCCATACAGTCAAGGGTTTTACTAAAGTCTATTGTCACTATAACACAGCATGGACGATGAGTACCTGGATTTAAGAGAGGACAGCACAAAAAGACGACAGCTAGAGGACGATCCTGTGAAGACCGGCGGCTACATCACGCTGTCCCAGGCCCGGCCCGGTGATCAGGACGGCCCCCGGGAGGAGGTCAACAAGGTCCTTGATGCCCAGAAGGACAGCCCAGTGCTCAGCTCCCTGACACAGCAGCTCACACGGGCGGAGGAGAGAGCCTTGCAGGTCCAGACGGAGGCAAGAAGACATGCCCAGATAGATGTTCATTTTCTAACGGAGAATCTCATTTGTTTGATGTTTACTTCTGTCTGCCTTTATGTCTTTGTTTGGTTGTTTTCTTTCTTTCTTTCTTTCTTTCTTTCTTTCTGTGTCAGTGTGTGGGGCTGAAGGAGGAGTTGGAGGAGCTACAGCTGTTGTACGACAGCAGCCGACGAGAAAGGGCGGAGCTGGAACTGGAGCTACAGCGTTGCAGGGCGGAGCTAGAGAAGCTGGTTGGCAGGAAGGTGCAGGTGAGAGGTCGAAAGGTCATGGAACCAGAGCTCTTGCATTGATTGGACGAGGGTGGGATTATCGAGTGGGGGTATAGGAAGTTAGGTAGGTCAAAGGTGACCCTCAAATAACCTCAAAACCATATGCTACTACCTGAAATACGATTCAAGTCTGTAATCATGCCACCGTGACCATCTGTCTCTATGTACTGTGTGCCATGTTCCACTGGCTGTCTTATGTACTGGTGACAGCTGGTTTTATCTATGTGGCCAAGAGGTCCGCATGGCTTCATCGATAACTTATTCTCTGTCCCCAAACATGTGTTTGCTGTCCTGTCCTGTCTCTGTACTCAAACGACCACTCTCTGTCTCGGTGAGCTCATCACCACAGGAAGTGCTCAGAGCTCAAATTGGATAGGAATGCAGGGAATGCATTGGCGCTGTTTGGCCTGCTAATCTATAGGGTCATAGTCCGTAAGATATCTCTAAAAGGCAGGCCAAATCTTCCCGCATGTGAAGAGGCCAAACACTAAACCCTCCCGGTCTATATCAAGCCATCACCGTAGAGACAAACTACCTCATGGCAAAACCCACAAACCACAACTTTCAACCCACAACCCTCAACCCTTTACCCACAATACCTTAACCCACACTGCAGTGCTGCCAACAATTGCAGGAATTATCTTTGTCCGAAACCACCGATAATTGGAAAGGCAGCACTTCCAAGTGTAGGCAGAGATTTTTAAATGACAAGATGCAGCCTTTTGACCGAGGTACGTGGCAGCAACGAGCTGCTTCCTTTCGAAATATCTCCATCTTGTCTTTAACTATCTTTGGTGTTCTCCTCTAATTGCCTGCTTTGTTTTCCTTTCCTCTCTTCATTGTCACGTTCTGTTGTGACCTAAACCACCCTCACTGGATCACATTCTCCACCACTTTGATGGTTTTTGATGTTCAATCTGTCCAACAACGTGTGGTCTATATATTTTATCTATCTTCCTTTTTCTCTGTGACATTGATTGATATTTGATATTTATTATTATTATATTGATATTTCTTTTTGGGCATTTCATGCACGCCAATCTCCCTCGCGACGTTTTATGTTTTATGGTTTTTATGTTTTACATTTTTGTTTTTGTATGATTTTGTTTTCTCTCTCACCCACCCTCCTCTCTCCATCTCCCACACCTCCTTTTATCTTCTCCCTAGAACTGCACTCCTCCGCCTGAGTCCCCTCTACTCTCCATCCCCTTCATAGGAATGATTGTAATAGTGGCCTTGATATGGTGTTGGTTGGAGGAGCTGGCGTCCTAGAAGGGACCAGGTATGGCCTCGCCCCATTCTTTCTCTCCCAGACACTCTGCTTCCCTGTAAACCTCCAAGAGTGGCTGAGATATGGGCTTGCATCCTGGACAATTCATTTTTATTTAGCTCTCTCAGAATATGGACTTTAAAGGCTACTGAAATTTAGGTTTCATGCTATGAAAGTCTCAAAAACCCAAAGGCATGTGGCTTATCATTATGTTTTTTACAACATCACACTGTTTCACTGATACAAAGCCTCCCATTCAAGCGTATGGTGGTTAAAGCAGCACTGGCGTGTATTTCCTGCCAAATATTACGCCTTAACGGCATGCATTTCCACTGGCATGAAAACGCCCTGTCTTAGCAACATTGGCACCAAATGAAGGAGAATTAGCATGTTAATAGGGGGTTTCCCAAATATTGAACGAAAAACCCATTTAGAAAGAGTCTCTAAATATGAAACATGTCACATAGTGCGCAGTTTTTGATAATTTCATGGAGGGCAATTTGCAGAAAATGTGCTGTGCATATTAGATAGATAATAATACAGGGCATGGGTGCCTGAGAGATGTTAATGTATCCTATCTATCCATCTCCTTTAATTCATCAAGTCTGATTAATCTAATTTGATTCCTCTATAATCAGGACTTGAAAATAAGCAACTAAACATCCTCTTCAACCTTCATCTAATAGCCATGGGTAAGCATAAGCTGAAAAACCCGGTCCAGAAAGTAGAAGTAGAAACCCAGCTATGCACTAACCCAGCTGATTGTAATGATTCGGATAGAGGAAACTGATCAGTGACATGATCTGGTTTACTTACAGTAGTACACCACTGGGGAACAAAAGCATAGGTAGGTGGGATTCTAACTTCTGGAACTGTTTTTCATTGGCACATCCATTCCATGTAGCCTAGGCAAACGAGAGCGACATGTGACTCCATTAATATCTCCACGGGGACTATGCAAAGATTGTGCCTTGTGTCACAGCGAATGACCTCTGGGTGGTGTCAACGGCAGCGCTGTTGGGGGGGCGCAGGTTGCAGTAGCAAGCGCGGGGCAGCGAACCTGGAAGCCTATAGCCAGGCACTTCGAGAATTTGGCATTTATTTGACTCAGAGAGACTTTTGTGCCAGATTCAACATGTGGCTAAAGCCTTATTTCCTAAGGCACAAGCTGAGCACAGCTGACTGCTGCCTAGATAAACACACAGCTATGTCGGGGTTTGGTTTTGGGCATCTGGGTAACAAGAGTGCTTGCTGGCATGAGTACGGCCGATGCGTCCATTTTGCTGGCACGTGTGGTGACTGTGCATTTGACCGTGACAGGGAATCCGTCAGTGACGTTAAAGGTCGATGTGGGATCCACTTACTGAAGGACTTCCCAGTCCACTAACAAATACTGCTCCAGTCTAGTGTTTAAGACGCTGCAATGCATCCAGGAAATGTCAGGATAATTTCATTATGAATCTATGGGGTGCCAAATATTACAAGAATATTTACTTCTGACATTTATTACATTTATTATTGGTTGAGTATTTTGAATTAAACCTGGGGTGTTTATTTTTCATACAGTTTGAATAATGGAATACTTTTTGTCACCTCTGGCACCCCATATGAGGTAACTATGGGTGCGTTCTGTACTCATTTCACATTTTGTTATGTTCAATGAACTTTGCTGACCTGAAGGATTAGTAGTTTGGTTTTGGATCAGATAGCGCTAATTGTCAACATGACTCCACACAAGGCAGCTAAATGAAAATGTCTAGAATGTATAGGAAACGACAGAGGAGTTCCGTCTGCTGAACACTCTGTGTGTGGAAGTGTCTAGGGGCAAATGGTGTTTTTGGTAGCAAACTCATTGCTTTAGCTCCCTCTCAAACCAAGGTGTTCCACTACAGTATGTAGGCATTTGTTTTTGTATATGAAAACCCTGTGCGCTGTGTCACAGCAATAACAAACTGTCACCTCACCTCAGGGGAGCGAAGATGGTAAAGGCTGGAACCTGGTGGCGGCGGTCGCCATGGTGACCGTTGTAGTCCTGCTTGTCCCGAGCCTTATGAGAGCGGCCACCTGAGGACTACGCCCAGAGAAAGAGACCATCCCAGGCGGGTGGGGGATGGACACTCCAGTGCCACACCCATCGCTCCAGAGGTGGGCTGGTGCAATATCTGCAGCTGTACACAAGGACTGTTTTAGCTCGGCACAACCTTACAGTTCATGATTGCAGTTCAGTAGAATCATTCATTGTTTAGCATACTGGCGACCCGCTTTGTCTTATTTTTCCCCCTCTATAAATCAAGTCTATTTTGCACCCATGCAGTCACGCTAATGAGGAAGAGTATGGTTTGTGAACTGAAGTGGCTTCAGCCTTGTTCCTAATCCAATATATGTGCATTAGCCACTGTTATATTCTCATGTATGCTTGTTTAAACTCTTTAAACATTATGTTAAAGGCCATACGTAGCATGGTTTGAGTGATCAAAAATATTGAATCAACTCTGTATGGGTGGGTTTCTGGGGCAGGTTCAATCCCATTGGTAAAGTCCTATCTTAACCCCTGTGTTGTCGCACCTGAAAAGCTAGCTTATCCCTAATATTACGAAATAATTAAACGATTGATTTGTTTTAAAAGTAATTGGCTTTGTATCTATCTATAGGATCTATCTATCAATCTATCAATCTATCTATCTATCTATTGTATTGATGCTTTGGTGTTATTGTTTGTGAGTTTTCCTTTCCTTTATTTCTTCGATCTGCATTTGTATACTTACTATACATTTGTGATACAGATCTAATGCTTGATGAATGTAAAAAGGTGTTTATTTGGTATTTGCAAATGATTCGAGCTAGAGATTGTTTTAATGACTGATTTCACTGTGTCTGGTTTAGCCTCAGAGTGGGCCGGAGTTGCTTTAAGTTTCAGAGGGATATTTTTGTACAACAACTTAGTTTTCAGTGAATTCTTATAATGCTTTATGAGAGAATAGCCTTTTTGTTTTTGAGCCGAATGCAGCCAATATAGTGACCAAATAATAAAAGTAAACACAGACGTCTTCTCTTACTGTAGTTTTACGTTGTTCTTGTTTGATAAAGTGATATGTTTGGCCTGGCATGAGCTATTACAGTAAGTTTAATATCTTACATATCTTGTTATTATAGCTAATAACAGTGGGCCACTTCTGTTGGTCAGCTTGGTTTCTAAAGAAGCATGGAGCCTTCACCAAATCATTGTGAGATTAATAACAAACATTCCAGTTTATTCACAGAATAAAAATCACTCCAAGCCTAGCCTTTATTATTAGCAATGTCTTCTAAATCAATACATACTACAGTACATTGTGTGAAATGTAGTGTTGCTTTTGGTCTCTGTGAATACAATTTTCTTTTTCTGTTCTTCTTCTTATGAGAGTACCGTACTGTATAGGTATTTCTAATTGTTGCTATCTGCATTTATTTTGACCTGATTTATGTGGCATGATACCAAGTTATTGTTTAGTGTGAAAACAAATCTGGCATATTATTACAGATTGCAGTCTTTTGCTATCTATTTATTTTTAAAAAACAGCATGCTATGGAAATAGGAACTATTGGCATGATGGAATATATAATTTAGACTTTTTGTTACTTGTAGGCCTATTTAATAATTGCTAAAGCACAGTATATATGTATGTATGTATGTATGTGTATATATATATGTATGTATGTATGTATGTATGTATGTATGTACATACATACATACATACATACATACATACATACACTTTTTGGTCTTCACTGATCTCTGTGCTTTCTAGCTGTTCCCATTTATTTTTTTTACATGTTTTGTGCAGTGGAGTGTGTCCTTTTGTCTTCCCAAGTCGCTAAATATATGTAAAGCATTGTTTGTTTAATTTCTTACAATTATGTTTTTAGAAAATAATCTAAAATAGGCTACTTTCACTTTGATATTGGAACATGGCTTAATTTACAGTAATCAGCTTTTTCCACTTTTTGAGTAGTTCACCTCTTGTACCGTAAGAGAGTATTGCATGCCGATGTTGTGTACATATTTCTGTACCTCAGTCATTTCTGTATTTTGTACCAAAAACGTTGTAGAATTTGTACTCTACTGTACATAGAGTAGAATATATGTATTTATGATAGGCAGTTGCTTTCAAAGGAATTATTTTTGAATTGGCTGATAGTATGTAGAGATGTTTGCAGTTCTGTGTAGCATTAGATTGCAGTAGGCTAGCTGACAAAGACTAGAAAGTTAAGTGGTGTTGCATGTCACAGAGAAACGATGCAAATAGATCAGTAGATATAGCATTAGAATTAGCAGCATTAGAATCAGCACTGTTATAGTGGACGCATGCATGTTTATTGTATTGAACTCTGTCATTAGTTGTTTGAAAGTTTGTGCAGCCTTCGGAATTCCCTGGACATTTTTTTGCATGAGAAATAGTGTCGGTCTTCTTCTAAACTTCGTAATAATAATTCAACTTATTCTGATTAAACTTA
The DNA here is from genome assembly GCA_025447815.1 of Percopsis transmontana. Taxonomy (NCBI): domain Eukaryota; kingdom Metazoa; phylum Chordata; class Actinopteri; order Percopsiformes; family Percopsidae; genus Percopsis; species Percopsis transmontana. The sequence goes on along the minus strand of JAOEHI010051679.1, from coordinate 11,375 downwards.
AACTTAAACACTCAAACAGGTGTATTCTCTCAGGCTGAGTTTATTATTAGGACTTGAGGTGAGAACCAGAACCAATTTCAAAAGCAAATAAAGCAAGAATCCTGCTAATTCAAAAGGGTTCAGAAACATCTAGCACATGAATTCCATAGCACAGGTTTCCATTATATTCTGTTCTATACTATGATGGCAGCATGTGAGGTGTCAGTATCTGATTTTTCTATTACGTTTGTAAAGTAATGTAACTTTTAATGTCAAGGTCGCTGTCAGGGAATTGAGTACAATGTTTTTTCCTTACGTCAACCAACGCTATCCACATGCTTGCTGTGCTGCTCATGTTTGAAATTGTGTGTATGTTAAAACTTGTTTTTCCTGAGTATTTTAGTGTCTCGTGTCTGTAAAAGGACTGTTTACTCCACAGTCTATCTAATATGTCTGCAGTCTGTAGCAGCACCATGCTTTTGTTGAGAGGTACTGCAGTTTTGTGTAGGTTTTGTTCGACAGGTCTGTACATTTTGTAAATTAAATGACAAAATTAAAGTAGTTTATCCCTGCCTTTGCATTCCTTGAGGGTTTTATTATTGTATGTGAATTGGTTGTGTGTCCTTGTGCATGTTTTGTGTGGATGTGTGTGTACAGTTTGTGGACATAAACCCCTACTTTTCAGTGACCTAAATACATTCAGGGGTGTGGGTCCTAGACATTTCCTGGTGCTCTACAATACCAGCAATACTATCTACTATTACTTTGTAGACCAGAGTCGAATTAACTAATACACTAAATAATCAATTAACTTAACTTTCACATTAGAAAGCCTGTGTTCTGTAACCTTTTTACATCAGCTAAGTTCAAAGTTGTGTTATTTCACTAGTAGTAAGGCCTTGCTACAGGGGTCTTTAATAGTGGGCGTGGGTCAATAAAATGTTTTTCTGGCTGCTGACATACAGTAAGTGTATGGTCACCCAAACCAATTAAGATCAAGTATGGGGTTGGATGTATTTTGAGGTTGGAATATGTGTGTGTCAGTGTGTGTGTTTTGTATATATAAACTATATAAAGTAGAGTAGATGACTAAATTTGTACAAACTCAACTCATTTAATGTTCAGTCCCAGCTCACTATTTATATGTTGACAATGTGGGCAGCTGTAGGAGGAGGTGTGGAGAATGGTATTGCTCTATACAGTAGTGCTGTAGGGGAAGGAGTAGAGAGGAGGGTGGGTCACTCAGCACACAGGTGTGGGAGGGGCACTGTTTAAATCCCAAACAAGGGCTTTGTAATGCTGGTAATTTGGGGCACAAATCGAAGAGTGTACCTTTAACAAACAATTTAACAAACCGATTAATCAATTATCAAGTAAATCATAATAACCCTAAGGAATCATAAAGATAAAAGAGAAATATAGACAATAATTGCTCTGAGGTCAGACTTGACCACAATGGCCCGGGTTCAAAGGTCAGGAGGATGTGTCTTGCCCCTTTTTCTTGACTACATACATCACACGTTAAACTTGGAACACGTCACCAGATACCAGCAGGCCAGAGACTTACGGGCATATTTTAGGCCTTGTTGCCTGACCCTATTTGACACAAGATGTTGTTTTTGTGTTAAGTGTCAATGAATAGCATAGTTATGCGTCCCTGTGAATCTAAATCTACCCTCATCTATTCTAGTGCGTACAACCGTATTGCTGTGCTACGCACATCTACAAAGATCTCTGTGACATCAATACACTATTTAAAATGATGCTGAGGGTAATTTTCTTAATTAAAGTTTTACTATATATAACAGTGTGTCCCATTAATGAAGTCATGTCATTTTATTATGGACATTATTAAATTTGTACCCATAACAAGGTTAGGTATTTCTATGAGATATATTTTGTGTAGGTTTTGTAGCCTAGATAGACTGGGTGGGTGTCCAGAGATGATGTCATTGGTTTTCATCTGAAGACCAGACCATTCACTAACGGCTTTCTAGGTCCCGGCTACTTTACGACGAGCACCGTCTACGTGTCCCCTCGCGCCCAATTTGGAGCGACTAAAAATAAGTGCTGCTATCACAACTGCTCCGGACCCCCCCGGGTCAGTTCAGTCCCCGCCCCCCTTTTCAGGCAGAACCCAATGGGGTCGCGATTCGCTACCTCCGTAGGATTAGAGAATACCCATCCTGTACTTGTATATGGTCATGACAGGGGCATTCCTGGGAATCCAGGCGAGTGACGCGAGCTCCTGGGCGCCGAGCTTTTTAAACCCACAGTCTGTCCGGCGCTTCACTTAGCCATTCAAGTGAAGCAGCCCTCAACAGGCCGTGCGCTGCCGACCTCTAAGGCCCCCACAGCCACGCTGGCCCAACCAAAACCAAAGCGCTCATCTTCTCCTAAGAGCATTTGTCAACCGGTGCCAAAGCTCCCGCTGGGAGACAACTGCAACTGTGTCGCTACTTTCCTAACAAACGAGCCGATGACTGGCCCACAGCCGTTGGAGAGGGTATAGTGACTCTGTGTATGTTTTGATATTTAATCAAAAAACGCACGCCTTTTTCACAAGATAATATATTTTTTCACTGCCGGCTGACAACGCGCGCCTGGCACCGTTCCAGGATAGTTTTTTTACTTTCTTTCAGTGCTCCCCCGCGCGTAGTAAAGTCCGCACACTGGTCACGCAGATTTGGGTATAAAAAAAGGGGCACGGAAACCGTCCAACATGATGAGCAACAACACGTACTACGAGCAACAGCTACCGCCGCAGTACTACCAGGGCACGAACAACGGCGAGGAAGAAGAGGAGATGCCGGCCACCGAGAAGGACCTCGCCGAGGACGCTCCATGGAAGAAGATCCAGCAGAACACCTTCACCAGGTGGTGCAATGAGCACCTCAAGTGTATCAACAAGCGGATCAACGACCTGCAGAAAGACCTGAGCGACGGCCTGAAGCTGATCGGGCTATTGGAGGTTTTGAGTCAGAAGAAAATGTACCGAAAGTACCACGCCAGACCGAACTTCAGACAGATGAAACTGGAAAACGTGTCCGTCGCTTTGGAGTTTCTGGAGCGGGAACACATCAAGCTGGTATCGATTGGTAAGTTGCGCAAAGCATTATTGTACACTTGGGCAGAATTACGCAGAAATTTTCTCGGAACACGCAGCGATAAAAAAAACTTATTTGGCCAAAGCTGGAGAGCAACTGGTTAGAGGGCGTGTGTGATTCGAGCGACTGGCTAAGAGTTAGACTGGGGAAAATAAATATAAAAGCATATTACCAACCGTTAAGGAAATTACAATGTGGCGCCTGGCTGAAACATTCATCAGATTAGTGTATCACATCAATACCAGTGTATCATTATGAAAACTTTGATTGTATCAGCAACACAAGAGTGCCTTACAATTGGCTGTATGTAAAAACTATAGCTGAAATCTTCCAGTTCTCATTCATGAAGCAACAATGAATTTACAAGCATTGTCCCAGTTTAGTATTTCAGGAGACACTGATCTTACCTGCTGATGTTTTGTGGCGTTAATCAGTCCACGCCACAAGTTTGTTTGGTTCATCATCTTCATCATCTTCATCGTCTTCAGCAAAGACTGAATAGCCTATTTCAAACACGTATACACGCATTCTCGTACGAATGCGTGTATACGTGTTTGAATAAGGCTTTGTTGGTTTGTGAACATATTCTTCTGATCTCATCACCTTTTTATATAGTTGGGTTTGGCTTTTCAACGGTCAGGGCTGATTTTAACACATTAGGTGGGAATGGATAAGATAGATTAACAAGCTGTACTTAAAGTGTAACCAATGATATATACTTACTATACTTATTTTGTGCAAAACACCAAACATTAATTATTTAACTACATTTCTAAGACAGGTGGCATTAGAACAGCATATAACACTATAGAATATAATTTACCTGTGCATCAGAACAGTCAGTTTTAACAGTCTCAAATAATAAATTAATCGATTGTGTCCAGTATGGCCTGGCCAGGATCGAGTTAAGTGCCAACCAGCTAATTTCCAAACACTGTTCAAAGCCCATATGTTCATATGTTGCCTCAACACAGAACATATATAGCACTCATTTGGAGTTTAAATACCCACATCAGTACAGTACACTGTCTGTTTCTTATCATAACATTATAAACTTTCGAGATTTTAGAGAAGCACGTTGTGATTACATTTCTTCCTTTTGATGTCATTATTGTTCTACCTTATAGACAGCTAATTTCCCTACTGGATCATTTGGTGCTGAATCCCTTGCTCACTTGCACACGTGTGTGTGTGTGTGTGTGTGTGTGTGTGTTAGTACCCAGGGAGGGGTGACAGGCTGAGTTGGCTGGGAGAGTGACAGTGAGGATGAGCTAGATCTTTCTAGAATGGTTTGAGAAGAGAGTGTTGAGTAATAGAGTGTTGAGTAATAGAGGAAGCAGAAAACACACACACACACACACACACACACACACACACACACACACACACACACACACACACACACACACACACACACAGAAACACAGAGTCAGTGTTTAATGCTCATATTTCTTCCAGTGTGTGTGGTGGGGGTTGGGGGTTGGAAGGGTTGGTGGTAGGGTTAGGTTTCTCTGCTCTTAGCCTTCCTAACCCTGCACACCATCACTGACCACAGAGGCGGGCAGCCTGTCATTATTCAATATGTAGCGTTAACGTTTGAGGTGCGGTCGACTGCAGGATCATCTGGCGGTGGTTGGCTGGAACGCGTGCATTCAGGTTCTCAAACCTCAAGCCAAACACCTGGAGAAATGAGCTACACCTGCGTTGTCCCTACTGTGAGAAGAGTCCATTCATATGCCGCGTTCCAGTTACCTCGGAAGTCGGAAGTCGGGACTGGGAATGACGTCACCCTCGAGTTGATCGCGTTCCAGTTAACAAGTGGGAAAACCAAGCTGGACGCCTCCAGGAAGTTTCTGTTGTGCAATACCAGTTGATAACAATGCATTACGCGGTATTTTGCGCATACAAACACCGTAGCAACATGTCCACAGATAGAAGTTGGACACTTCTGTGTGCACGACTAATTTAATGAGACACAAATAAGACCGAAGTGCAATAAACAGTATATTACGACAGATTTCACACTGTTGACGCACGGAGCAGACATCTTGAATTTTCAACTCGGGGTTGGTGAGGTTCCTCTGAATTTCCGCCTTCCAAGGACAAATGGAATGCACTATTAAACCTTTTGATCGTCGTATAAAAGATAAGTGAAAAAAAAACTCAAGAGCATCTTACACCCCCCCAACAAAAACATTTTTGCGCCTACTTGGGGGGGGGTGCTGACTTCCACTTTGAGAACCATCGGTGTAGTGTGTGTGTGTGTGTGTGTGTGTGTCAAGGAGATGAGAGCTGGGCTCTGGGTGGTGGACGGGGTGGAGTGATTGATAGCAAGACAGCTGAGCTCTGGGCTCCCTCCACCAACAGGTGCTTGAAATAGTCCCCCACACAGGCACTAAGAGAGGCCTGGGGGACAGAGCCGCGTGAAGGGCTTACAGGGGAGGGGGGGGGGGCTAAGAAGGAATAGGTTAGGTGTTGAGGAGGGTGGAATGAGAGAGTGTCCACAGCGCCGCTATGCTACAGGGGTCAGAGAGGTGACGAGAGCTACAGGATAGAAGCCGTTAACGAGAGATCTGGGGTGTGTACCCGCGTCCTAAAAACTGCAGTGCCAAATCTGCCGAGGAGTATCCCAGCACCTTGACAAGTAATACTCAGGAGATGAGTCAACATACGCAAATATACAGTAATTACAAAGAAATGATCCTTAACTTTTTTGCGGTGGACCTATAAAAAAAACACGACAGAACCTTGTTTTAAGACGTGCTATGTAGAGTGTATTGATTAGACTGTGAACTGAATAATAATAGCTTGATACGGTATCTTCTTCTCCTCTCCTCCCCTCTCACAGAGTCACAGCTTTTATAAGGTTAAAGTTTCATATCTCTGGAAGTATCTTTGAGGCGTAACACATACTTGTGTGTGTGTTTTACCACAAGTTTTCCTGGACCAGTTCCCATGGTGCAACGTTGTGGCTTCTGGGCCTTCAGTGGTTGCTGTACTCTGTGGGTCAGGGACAGTGAGGGCATAGAACATGAGGCACACACTGGATGTAGCGAGACTGAAACAAGCCGATATTGTGGACCCTTCCGTTGGAGCAAATAGCAAATCGAAAATAGCAAGTTGCTCCCGTCGACAAAGGTCCTCCTCTCTCCCTGTCTCTCGCCATCTCCCTCTCATTCTCTCTCTCGCTGTGACCCTAATTATTACCATGTGTCAGAGGCAGTCAGCACAGAGGAATGCCCCCCCGTGTGCACACATACTGTACACCCCCCCACCCCCCCACCCGACCATGCTAGTCACTTCGGATAAAACAGAAGGACCTCCTTCAAACCCCGAAATATTTCTTTAGGAATGTGTTTTACTGAAAATGACTGGCTTTCATTTGCTAGCACGCACCCTGAAACAAACGGAGGAATACAGCTATATGCTATAAACGGGGGGAGGTGGTTCTGCAGCCAGTTGAAATTATCACATCATTACAGGCTGGAAGTCAGTGGTCCTGCCGTGTGTACACTGTAAAAATAAAAACACTAACTGTTCAAGTGAGTCTGAATTTTGACTGATATGTTCCATTTAGTAATGTCAACTTTTACTCCAGTTTTATATGTTGATGTAATTATCGTCAAGACGTGGTTGTGCTTTTGGGTTTCCATATTTAAAACTGAAGAATCAGGAGATATAGGCTCTTAGCTTGCACAGGCTTGTGTCTGCAAGGTTTACTAACTTCCTCTTGATTCTTATTTTGTGCGATAAAGTACATACAACAACTAATTCCGTCAGTCACATTATTTTAGAAATGTTTTGTGGAGTCAACTTACAGGTTTTTACAGCGTCTGGTATTTCTGCTAGCTTGAATAATGGTTTGTGATTCAGACTGAGGTGGAAATGCTTTAGCAGAGACGTAACCCTTTCTCATCTCTTGATTTTCCATCGCCATACAATCACAGACATCTTCCTTGGCGCGCTTTCCCTCTCTCTCTCCCTCCGTCTCCGCTGCGTTACATGTCTCTCTCGTAAAAGTGCGCGGACCGCAGCGCACGGGTAACAGAAGTGAACGCGCAGCATGCCACAATGTTTCGAGCGGCTGTCCTTGTAAAAACCTTTTTACCGCCACCCGAACCTCAAAACAGGTTCAGTCAAGGACCAGTGAGTTCTTTTCCACAAGGTTTCTGACAGATGAACGGAAAGGGAGAAAAGGACGAGAGAGAGGAAACAACAATACATGACAATGACAAAGAAGTACGAGGGTTAGAAAGAGTCCCAATGAAGTCCCTGAAGACTTGTGGGTGATGAAACGTTGAACCAATGCAGAGGTCCCACTGTGTGTGTCCAGGAATTTATACGTAACGTTCAATTTAACAATCACGCCTGCTTTCTGTTTATTTTGGCTGAAAGTATCTCCTACAGCCTCCTCTTATGTGCTCTGTCACTAGAGTGGGTGTTTATGCCCAGCTTGCCTATTATTTTGTTGCTTTTCCTGGCTATCGCTTACGCAAATACTGTCCCTTGGACTCGGGCTGTTATTTCTCTCCCGGGCGACTGGGAGGTTTGCCAGATTTTCACCTCCCCACCTCCAAGCAGATGGGATGAGGTCATGTTTTGTGGAGCAAACGGGGGTATCAGGGAAAGCCCATTTGAGACCCAGCATTACGCAATTATTATTTATGAGGAGAAGATGGCATACATTGAAGTATGGAGCAATATCAGGCACCAGATGAAGATAATGGGTGTATTGTGTTCCAATTCCACTAAAACAAACTGCGTTTTCATTTTGGGAATTAAAGTGTATTTGAGATGTGTGAAGTCAGCTAGATGATGTAGTGCAAGTAACGTTAAATTTATTTTGAACAGGGTCTGTATCTTTCCTGCTGTTGTCTAATCAGCTTGGGAATTGTGGGTGGTTGATATCAGGCATGACAGCTGTTATCAGTCTACACTTAACACCATCAACAGCTTGACCTGACCCCAGGTAGCCAGATTGGATCTCTAGTCTCGCTGCATTTGTTGTTGTTCATTGGGGAATGCCAGGTTGGGGCCTTGACATCTTCTGTCTTAAATTGTGCTGATTCAGTTGGAGCTAACACAAGTGGGAGTTTGTCTGAGCTAGTACAAGCTAATTGTAAACATGTTTAACAATGCTTCCAATGGGTCCTACTGAGGGGATTTTAGAGGAATCTGGCAACATCAAGGATGACAGGGCAGAAGGCTAAGATTAAACATCTTCATTTAGACTTTTCTTTTCTCATTTCCGCTGGATGAAACACACTTACATTCACTCCCAAATGCACACCGATCTTACATTTAATTTGCTGTATAAGCTTATTATTAAGTAGGCTATCTTGGTCTGGACACATGTAAGAAGTAAGGTTTTATTACCCACCTTGCCTAATGTTATATTACTAAATAAAGTACTGCTAGCGTTTGCGTCAGACCTTTTTTTCTTGTTAGTGCCGCTTCATGTTAGAATCACATATAAATTACAACCTACAATTGCACCGCTGGCTCAGATAATAGCTGTTCAGTTGCACATGTGCCCTAGATGTCTTACATTAACGTGCTCTATCATTGGATTCTTTTGAAGCTCTCCAAAACAGCTGGCTTTTGATTCGGGGGGGGGGACCTGATATTGGAAACCTTCTCTCTCCATCTGCCATTCCCGTCATCTGAAGAGTTGATAGACTTTGCTTGAGTTCCTGTGGGCCTAGGACGCTGGCAATGAATGAACTCTTAAAAACTCTAGAAACATTTAGCTTTTCAAGAACATAAAAGCAAGTTACTTGTTAGCACGCACACACACATAACACACACACACATAGCACCATATGGGCCATGTGTTTCCTGTTTCACTGCAGGGGTGCCTAGTGATCCTTTGTATTAAGCTTGAGAAATGGCCCTGTAACTCCACATTTCTCCACCATAATGTCAGTTATGTATAAACAGTTTCACGCGTGGCCTTATGTGGTCGTGAAATGTCACACATTGTCTAAAAATGGGCAAATATGCATGTTTCTCGTGAGAAATGCTTCAAAGAAAGATTTTCACAAGCGGTTGTTTTTGAGCAGTTCTCATGTAAAACCCTAGTAAGTTGGTTGGCGTCCTCCGAACTGTCATTTAACTTCAGTAAGAGGCCTCTCTCTCACACACTCTCTCTGTCTCCATTCGTCTCACAATGAATGCTTGTATTTGTGTGTTTTTTTTTCTCTGTTCTTAGTCTGTGTTTTCCCCTCTCCTCTGTCTGCTGACTGTCACACCACTGGCTTGCTGCCTGCCTGATGAGCTCCGGACCAATCCTTCACCGTTGTGCGTTCAGCTCCAACAAAGCAATGAAACTAGCATTAGCATAGTTACGGCTGTGTCTCTGAACCAGACACATTTCAACATGGACACTCACTAGATGAACACGCCATTTGATAAATATTCCTTAGGACAGTTTGAGTGCTCACCGTGACCTACAAACACTTTTCTGACCCAGCCTTTATATATTCTGAAGCTGCAATCTTATGTCTTAGGGACATTTTAGAATTTGACAATCAGTTTCTCCATGGTTATTATCTGTCTGGGTCATTGGACTGCTGACAGAGAGCAACTCTGGGGAGATTTAACTGGTTCATGCACTGTTTCATGACGGCATTTTCACATTGAGCGCTGTCGCTGTTATCTGGCAATGCATTTGTAGCTTATGTGTTTTTCTCAGTGAAATACAGTACATTGGCTGCACCACAAGTTCTCATCTAAACTTGGTCCGAGGCTAAAACACAGTTAGCGGTAGCTTACCCACTTTTTTTTGCTATGGACAGACAGGCAGACAGACAGACAAATAGCAAGATAGATGCTGTGGATAGCTAGTTAGATATTGGAGGAAGTGATAGATAGACAGAGAAATGTAAAATTGAACGTGTAAAAACCTTTAAGTACATATGTAGTGTGGTTAACAAGACCAAACCACGTAGTAATGGGGGGGTTAAGGCCTGTGCTTGGGAGTCAAAGGAGGTGTGTCAGTGTGTGTGCCCCCTGTCTGTTTTCCTCTCTAGGATTTGTTGACCCACTCCCAGCTGTTGGCTGGAAATGCCTCTAAGCAACTGGCTAAGCAGCTGACAGGTCATGGGGGCGTGTGTCTCACCGGGGATAGGGGGAGGGCACAGAAACAGCCGTGTCACCGTCCACACACACGGACATGGTATAAACACATGGTTGCGCGGAGAGGCACGTGCACCGATCTAGACGGACTCGTAAACACGCGGAAACACACCAACGCACACGCACGGCAGAATAATTAACAGCAGGAAAACAGTCCTCTGCTGACTTCTGCACTTTTCTGAATCAGTTGCTTCTCTATCATCCATGACCTACAAGTATCTGTCTGTCTAGGTTTAATCCCCGCACTAAATCAGAGAAGCACAGTCAGCTTTTCCCTTCCTCTCCATTCGTTTCCATTCAGGAAGCTTTTTCGGAGTGCTGCCGAGGATTCTGACTTTGTCTATTTCTGAACTATTCTCTCTGACAGCGGTATTACCGAGAGTTATATGGCATTCACGTTAGAGCCTGAATCATGCCAAACTCTGAGCTAGCTTAGAGGGATGAACAGGAGAGTAACAAATACTGGCATGTTGTAGCGAAGCCATGATTGGTCACGCTAAATGGGGACTCGTTCACATTACTGTAACGTTTTTTGTGCCTTCGTTGGCCAGTGGAGCTGAGAAACCACACAACCGAATTTAATGGCGGTGCTGAAAGTAGTTCCTCTCAACCGAGGTGAGAGGAGGCCAAACAGTTTCTGCTCAGCTATATTACACATAGAGAATGGAAACATCCCGCCCAAAAAAGGAGGTGTTTAAAATACCTATGAAATGTTCTAAATAAACATATAAAGTGTAAATAAATTTCTAGTAGTAATTTATTAATTTATTTACTTAATAGTAAATTAATTACTATTGTTGTTTTGACCCAGGCTAGTCAGACTAGTGTGTTGTTTTTTTTTTTTTACATGCTTCTGTTTACCAGTAGTTGGGGTCTGCATTTCATTGTCTACACCTCCTCTATAGTAGAACGTTTTAAATAAATGTATAGGTAACAGGTGATTGTATGCGTGTCTTAAAATAGCTGTGGCTGTTTGCTAAACCTACTGTTCAGACTGCAGGGTATAAATGGCTCTCTTAACATTTATCCAGCTGTCCCCCTGCTGTGTCTGGGGAAGGTAGAATCCCCACCTGGCGTGTGTGTGTGTGTGTGTGTGTGTGTGTGAGAGAGAGAGAGAGAGAGAGAGAGAGAGAGAGAGAGAGAGAGAGAGAG